>MJUU01073208.1:24707-86976 GCA_002080025.1 Modiolus philippinarum | reverse complement strand
CCCCCCCCCCCCCCCCGGAAATTCAAGTCGTTCCAATCATATTCGTATTTTTCAGGCAAAGCTATCAAAACCTTGACAACATTACAAAACAAAGAAAACGGGTACGCCTACAATGGCCCGAAATCACAATCACATGCCATGTTGCTGTATTTTTTCACATTCAGGATACATATGTAAGAACAAGCAGCTTCTGTAAAAAGTCACTGCAATATAATAGAACAATCTGAATAAGTAAATACCAAACTTGCATTTAATTAGGACAATTCGTTTTGAAATGATGTAGTTACGACTGCAAATGAAAATATATTAATCAAATGAGCAAAATCATAATATGCAAAACAGGCTAAAACTACGCAAAGTAAATCGACACAATTCCAAGAATATTCAATGAAAGCATGAGCTTTAAATTTCAATGGGTCATTTTATGATTACTTAATAAGTTTAATGTATATCAAAATGAATTCAGATCAAATAAATTCAAGGTAACTTCGGTATTTTGTTATTTATTACCACTTGGTCGATGGCACTGCTGATGGCCTGTTAGTCCCAGAGGGTATTCACCAACCCAGTAGCCAGAACTTCGGTGCTGGCTAAAAAACCTATTTTATTCGAATATTTTCAATATCTTAATTTAAGAAAATTTGTCAAAATCTAAGGATTATTTCCCTCTCGAAAAGTTCTGTCCTTAGCTGATTTTGGCTTTCCTTTTTAGGTCAAATTGGTAATTTGTTCTCTATCAGCTTTTACACCTCTTCGAGTTTATGGTCTTCCAAATGTTTAGATTTTATCTGCACTGAAGAGACATAAGTTATCGAAATGCACATATGCAGAGTTTAAATTCACAGTAACTTCGGTATTTAGTCACTTGATTGATGGATTTCCAAATGTTTTGATTTTATCTGCACTGAAGAGACATAAGTTGTCGAAATGCGCATATGCAGAAGTTAAATTCACAGTAACTTCGGTATTTAGTCATTTGTTACCACTGGGTCGATGCCACTGCTGGTGGACTGTTAGTCCCCGAGGGTATTCACCAGCCCAGTAGTCAGTACTTCGGTGCTGACCCGAAAGCCGATTCTATTTGGAACCTAACAATATCTAAATTTTTGTAACTTTTGTTGAAAACTAAGGAGTATCTCCCTCATGCAAAGCTCTGTCCTTAGCTGATTTTGGCATTACATTTAGATCATATTGGTTATTTTGTTCTCTATCAGTTTTTACACAATTTTGAGCTAATGGTCTTCCAAACGTTTTGATTTTATCTGCACTGAAGAGACAAAAGTTGTCGAAATGCGCATATACAGAAGTCAAATTCACAGTAACTTCGGTATTTAGTTATTTATTAGTTCTTTTAAGATAAAACTCTTTCAAGACATTGAGATAAGTTCTTCATTAAATGGATGTGCTTCTGAATTTTTTTTTTTTTTTTTTTTTTTTTTTTTTTTGTTACAGTTGTCCACATTTCATAGAAAACAGTAAGGATTGTTTTGAAATGAAACTTAAACTTAAACTCGGGAATTTTACATTCTCGCACTATAAGATTTGAAAACTATCTACTTTAGTAGAAAGTTTCTAACCTTGATATTTTGAGGCGGTTTTGTGTATATATTTTAAGAATTCTCGGGTGTGTAGATTTGTTGTCAGAACAAGAAATCTTTCCAGTTTCAAATGTTGTGAAGACTCTAAAGAGAAACATTTTATTGTTTTATTCTACAAAAGTTTGATTTGGTAAAATAAATAACTAAGTTTCTTTTAATTTTTGCTTCTGTAGATGACCATTTCAACAACCTACGTCTCTTCAGTGCAAATCAAATCAAAAATATTTGGAAGACCATAGATCGGAAGATATTTAAAAGCTTAAGATATTGCAAGTTTCAAATAAACTCTGTTTTCTGGAAAGTTTAAAAGTACTGATTACTGGTTGTTGAATAGACTTGGGGATTAACAGTCCGCCAGCAGAGGAATCGACCCAATGCTAATAAAAAACTAAATACCGAAGTTAAGTTGTACATTTTGTATCTGCCCTTTTTAAGAAATGAATTTGTCTATACTGCGTAAATCAAATAAAAATACTATGAAGATCATGAATCAAAATGTGTATACATGTAAACGCTTGAACAGAACAATTTACATAAACGATCTAAATGGGGGACGAAAATCAGGTAAAGGCAGAGCTTAAGGCTAGGGAGGTAAGTCTTAGTTTTAGATAAAAATTTTAAAGATATAGATATTGCAAGTTTCAAATAAAATCGGTTTTCGGGTCGGTACCAAAGTACTGACTACTAAGTGAATGTTGTGATTTATCAACATGTGGAAAATATTCATTCGGAGTGCAAGACTAATATTTTAAAGTAGTGCAGGAACAACACACGGAAAGAAAATCTAAGACATCATAAACAAATGACTTTTGGTTCTTTTTGAAGAGTGATTATCAAGTACCTATTCTTCTCTGTTGGATAGCTAGTAACCGAGGGTATTTACAAGAATGGTCTAGTATTTCGGTGACGGCCTTTAGATCTCGTGCTTTATCAAAGTTCTGGAAAATGTTATATAAAACTGAGGAGTGTATCTTTTTCTAAAGCTCTGTCATATGCTGAATATGTCTTTTCTTTTCGATCACATTAGTTATTTGATCTAAGCTATAATGCACCTTTTAGTTGATGGTCTTCAAAATATTTTGATTTGATCTGTACTGCTCTCTTCTCTTTTTAATAAGTTGCCGAAATGGTCACCTGCAGAAATTTACTTTTTTTATAAAAAAATTAACCTCTAAAAAATCTGACTTTGGTTGATGTCGTTGGTACTAGATTCGGCCTCACTGTTTCGATATTTTTGTAATGAGTACTTCTTTCTCACTATTTTAGTTTATGGCTTTTATGTTTATTTACTCATATATCCTTTCGTGTAATATTTAATGCTGGAGCTGGTCTTTTAATTCAGTGTGGAGTTGGTAAAATAATTCCATGCATTGAAATGTATGCTCTTTTTTTTTTTTAGATATGGTTTACTTGTACATGAGATTATATATTATGTCTACACTTTGTTTATATTCATGTAAATTCTAGACCTAAAGTTTAACTCCCTCCGCCGTAGTTTTGTCTTGAGGTATATTCGATATTACTGATTATTCTGATTTAATTTGGTATTCATGCATTTTAAACCTTTTTTGAAATTGTGGATTTCCTATGTTGGGTTTTAGCGCTGCTGATGATGAATTAATTTCCGAAATGGCAAAACAGCTTATTAGAGTTTATTGCAATTGGAGTAAAAATATGTGTTATGGTCTCATGTTCATTTACTCCATATCATTTCGTAAAATATTCTACACTATATTATTCTAATGTTGCTGATGAGAGGTTACTCCTTGAAACACGTGTAAAGCATAACAAAATTTACATTGTGTTATGTTTACTTAAAGTATTATTGTATTTGACAGTAACTTCGATACGTTGTTATTCATTAACTAAAAATGCTTATCAAAATGATACTTTTGTCGACTAAATTTCATTACTAAAAAGGTTCTGTTATCAGTCACGAATTAACACAAGAATGATATTTTTCATCAGTAATACATGTAGCATATAACTGTATTCAAAATACTAGGTCCAGAACCTGAATCAGTTATCAGAGGCTTCGACTACCTAGCTGCCGAGTGCGTTCCTAGCTGCTGGATAGGGGAAAGCCCTGTCTATTTGGGGTGGTAAGGTTATAATATGGAAAGCCTGATTGCGAACCGTTGTAGCAACGGAGAAACGCCATGCCTCATGCAGATAAAGACCCTTTCAATATTTTCAAGGAAAGCAGATTTATTGGGAGTCGTAAAGAGGGCTTAATTTCCTGCCCTACCCATATCCTTTCGAAAAATATTGCAAGTTTTCAAATAAAATTGGTTTTCGGGCCAGTACCGAAGTACATGTACTGGCTACCTTGTTGGTGAATACCTCGGGGACTTACGGTCCATCAGCGGTGGCATCGGCCCAGTGGTAATAAATAACAAAATACCGAAGTTACTGTGAATTCAGTGACGAACGAATAAACAACAACAAATTTACCGCAATTATAAGAAATCTGAATTCTTCAAAATTGTTGTTATATTTTACTTACAAATACTGATTGAATTAAAATCATTTTATGATAAGAGACTCAATGATGTACGATGGCCACTAGAAAGCTAGTAAAATCTAGTAAAACGTAAGAAAAAATGGTAAGTAGATCCAAAAGAAATACAAAAAATCAGATAATGGTAAAACTGTACACTAAGCGGATACTCTTTACCTATGTTTCGTTATTTGTCCGCAGAGACTATCTCATGGTCAGTCTTTTCAGATTGATTTAAGCAAATATCTTACATTTTCTTGACAAAAATGGCATTGATTAAAAAAAAACTTGACTTTTTATGCCCCGCGACGATAAGTCGGGGGCATATTGTTTTAATCCTGTCCGTCCGTTCCTCTGTACGTCCGTCCGATGGGGTACATTGGTTGTCCGCTCCACTCCCTTTACAGTTTTTATGCTGGAAAGTTTTTATCTTGCAGATCATATGTACCTATATTGAAGATGTGCATATGGTAAGGACTTTGATTTTGGTGCATTTTTGTCAAAAATATACATTGTTGAACTTAGTAATTTTCTGGTGATTTTGTAATAGAGGGTACATTGTTTGTCCGTGCAACTCATTCTTAAGTTATGATGCTCGGAAGTTTTTATTTTGCAGATCATTCGTACCTATATTGAAGATATGCATATGGTAAGGATTTTGATTTTGATGCATTTTTGGAAAAAAATGTACATTGTGTAATTTAGTCATTTTGGGGGTGAATTATTAATAGAGGGTACACAGATTGTCTCACAATTCCTCCAACAGTTTTGATGCCAGGAAGCTTTTATTTTGAAGCTCATTTGTGCCTATATTGAAGGTGTGCATGTGGTATGTATTTTGATTTTGATTTTTTTTTTCAAAATTATACATTGTTAAACTTTTTAATGTGTTTGGTGATTTAGTTTTAGAGGGTACATTGTTTATTTGTGCAACTCCTAGAGAAACATGTTTAGCGGGGGGCATCATATGTGTCTTACAGACACAAAAATCCCAATTTGATTCAACCTTGCGCAGGGGCATTTCATCCTCCAGTTTTGTTAAGAATTTAAACTCCAGCAAACACCTTAATTTCCTTTATTAAATATTTCTGAAAAATGTGTGATACAAATGTATGTTAGAAAACAACGACACAGAAAACCGAAGGAACAAAGGACAACATAACATAAACCAAAGTCCAGAGGCAAGATAAAACGAAAAGACGGAAGACTAAAGACTATTTAATGCTTAATTGCTCACTCTGTCAAGGTCAAAGTACATTCTTAAAATAAATCAATAACTGGAATATCATATTATAAAATATTTCTCAATGAAAATATTAACGGTATAAAACTTAAAATTTATTCGAATCTGATAGTCGTATAATATCATTTTTTAAGTTTAAGAAAATTTGGTAAAAATTTAAGGAGTATACATAGCTCTGTCCTTAACTTTTTTAATTTTAAGATCTTTTTAGATCTTATTGGTAATTTGTTCTCTATCGACACATTTCTCTAACGGATTTCCAAATGTTTTGATTTGATCTGCACTGACGAGACATAAGTTGTCGAAATGAGCATATGCAAAACTAAATTCACAGTAACTTCAGTATTTTCTTATTTATTAACTTTTAGATATTGCAAGTTAAATGAAGGTAACAAAATTACTGAACAGAATTGTAAGGAGCCAAAATCCAATTGGCAAAAAAAGCAGAGTATGTGCAAAACTACCGGAAAAAATGTTAACTGCAATGATCTTGAATTAGGGCAGGAATTAAAAAAAAAGAAATGGTGGGTTAAACCCGTTTTATGATCCGCGAAACTTCACCTCCCGTTGCGGTACTACCCGGTAGCAAATAATACTTGACACATGGAACACTGAGGGAACACTGGCACTTATTTTTGCACAGCACACGTTAAAATATATTGAATACAAACTTTCTCACAGTATTTGTTATTTTATATGTAATTAAGGGTCATCTAATTCTTTTTAATTGCTACTGTTTGTAAATCAACAAGATTAAGATTTATTACTTGGTATTTACAATACAATCAATACCCATCGTCATCGATAGTTATGTTTAATAGTTTATAATCGTTCAAGTTTCGGAAAACAAATAATGTGCAATGCTCATTAAGGAATCAGAACACTCACACTGGAAGATTATTTTTTAATTTCACAATAACACAATACTCATACTAAAGTCTTGTTGTAGCCTTAAGGCATGTTCTAATAGAATACAAAGATATTTACACAATGTAAAAACCAAATTAGAATAGAAAACAATCTCAGAAAAAAACATGTTCTTTTCTATTTGGTAATAGTATTCCCTAATGGAATTAAACTTCAGATCCATCTGACTGATAGCTGGGTTGGGTGATGGACTCGAATGGGTCGTACACAGCAGAGTTCCATCACATCTTGAACTGACGGAGATCATTGCAAATTAATCATCTTCGGCGCTCTAGAAGACGAAAACGGCAGTTAACACGTCGACTCCATAAAATTAATTGTTTTAAGTTCAAAGAATAACGCAGACGTTAAATTTCCTGTTGGAAACCGTTTTGTCAATAGCTTTTAATATATTAATGATGTTGTCGAGTGATCGAAAAGTTCCATCACATTGAATGAAAATATTTGATTGGCAATGTTCAGATCAGGAAACGATTTCACCACAAAAAGATTATTTACCATTGATGTCAATGGAAGTCTCAAAATTTTGACATGTAGCTTGAATTGTGGTAAAAATTAGCGCCATCAAGATATTGTTAATTTTCTTTTTCTATCAAACTGTCAAACACACAAATGCTATATAACGTTGAAGATATCAACAGAAAGTGCAACTTTAACTAATTCGGTTATGTATTTCTTACTAGTACAAGAAGATTGCATACCTCCTGGCAAGAAATATTTGAAATCATTTGCTGTAAGAAATTTACAATTAAGTACAGTATATGAATTCAAAAGTTAAGATTCCAATCTTAAATCGTAAACTTATCAATATACTGTATTAGATTGACAGTGATGGGAATCAATCAATTATTTTTTGGGAGACAAATCTTTGAAAAAATTTATTCAACTTGCTATGGCGGTTTTCAATAAAACAAAATCATGAAATATATGAACATCCAAGAACAAGTTCACCAGAATTTTCTCTTATCATAAAAATAACCTTCTATGAACAAATAAAGATATATGAATTAAGTGTATATGAGACAATACCCCTACAAATATCATGCATTTGGTAGATAACCATGAATTCATAATATCAAGTTGATATTTAAATGGTTATCAATTATGAACAATTCACTAGATTTACTCATAAGATACGAGGTGAAATTTACTGGGTTTTTTTATGCAACTTCGGTATTTTTTTTTTTTTTTGTAATTTAAAACTAAAATCTGTTGTTGTGGCAATTTTGGACTTACGATCAGCAATCTAATATCACATCTGGTAGAGCTGCATCATCAGCTCTTACCATACCTAGTTAGCCCCTCGCTTAGTGAAAGACGGGGATTATAAAATGCAGTCCGTCCGCACGTACGTATGTGTATAGTGCTCTCTCATAGCCCTGGAACTATAAGAGATACAAATTTGAAACTTTGCATCATACTACAGTATGATCTACAGTAAGTACATGGATTCGGAATTTCTGTCAAATACCCTACGGGCAATTTATGGGCGAACATTTGTTTTGTGAAATAGCCAATAATTGAAAAGTCTCAAAGACAATTTGGATCTAGACAGTTGAAACCCAGGAATCGACTCGCATGATTTGTAGCAAATTCACAGAGGGTTTCATAATTTTTGTTTGACCCCTAAGGGCATGGCGTTTAGGATCCAAAAAATAAAACGAAATCGATTCAGCTATAACTCGTCTTACACCTTTAGTCGCAAAAACCTTGTAATAAGGGCACTATGAACATTGTCTGTGTCGAAGGTTTCGAAATTTGAAAAACTGTCCTAAGGGTAGAAAAATGAGCGAAATTGTATTTCGACTTATCCAGTAATGAATGAATTGTCTTGTCTTCTGAAGTATTCATGTTTGGAAGCTGAAACTTCAATTATTTGCATCTTATTTACTAATGATAGCGGACTTTTGATATGACTCCTTGGAGCATGCCTTTAAGGGTCCAAACAAATGTTCAATATTGAACTCAGCATATGACTTGAACTGTATTTATAACTTTCATTCTGTGGTTTATATTTTCCTGGGGAATAATTGGAATTGCTCTCTGAATCAGACATGAGCTTTCAGATTTTTGACTTCGTTGCAAAATTTGATAAACTTCCCGAAAATCTAAAAAAAAAACTAGCAATTTTGAAATTCAACCATAAAGTTATATAATTAAGCTTCTTTTCATCTTTTTTTTATCTTTTTATGTCATAAGTTAGTATGAACATCATTTCAAAAATATAAAGTTCACGAAACTCTCAAAGACTCATTAATTTTTGGAATTTTACCTAACAAACATATTTTTTGGTTCCTTGTAGTACCAGTCATCATTTTTAATTGTAAGTTTCCAAAAATCTTTGATTCTTATTCAAATAAATTCCCGAAACTCTCAAAGACCATTACTTTTTGGAATTCTACTAAGCAATCATATCCTTTCAAATTAATTCCAGCAATAAAGATCATTTCAATAATCAGATAGTAAAAAACTTTGATTCTATTTTTGGCATTTTTTTTTTTTTTTTTTGAAATTCTCATAGACCGATTACTTTTTGGAATTCTATCTAGCGAACATGTTTTTTAATTCCTTGCAGTATTAATAATGATTTTTAATAGTCAGGTTGCAAAAATCTTTTATTTTAACATCGGATAATTTCCTGAAATTCTCAAAGACCTTCTACCTAACAACCATACATTTTGCATGTTTTACAGTAACATGGTTGTTTCAATAGGAATTTTGTTTTAAAAAACACTTTTTTATATTGTGACCGTCCAAGAAGGGTAAGCGGGTTGCAATCTTTGATTGGCCATATTTCATTTATATTAGACTGATGCATGAAAAATTGAAATTCGAAGTTATCATAGATTAAGTTTCTACAGATTGTCGACAACTAATGTCTCTTCAGTGCAGATCAAATTAAAACAATAGAAATACCTTAAACCGAAAGGAGTATAAAAGCTGATACAGAATAAATTCATGAAAATATAGAAACTAAATTCCAAAATTAGTTTTCTCAATACTTTCTATTTATTCCTATGGCAAGGTCTTGTAAACTGTTTGTTTATTTTTGAAACCCAATTTGATTTGGAAACTTGCAACACCTAACTTTTCGTCAATTGTTAGTCTCCTAGGGTATTCACCAACCAAGTAGTTAGTACTTCGGTGCTGACCCGAAAGCTGATTTAATTTCAAACCTTGCAATATCTAAATTTTTGTAAAATATGTTGAAAACTAAGGAGTATCTCCCTCATGCAAAGGTATGTCCTTAGCTGATTTTGGCTTTCCATTTAGATCATATTTTGTTATTTGTTCTCTCTCAGTTTTTAAACATCTTTGAGTTTTTGAGTTGTTCCAAATCATTAGATTTTATCGGCACTGATGAGACATTAGTTGTCATATGCAGAAACTAAATCTACAGTAGCTTCGGTATTTTGTTATTTTTAATTAAAACTAAGGAGTATTTCCCTCCTCAAAATCCCTTTCCTTTGCTAAAATTGACCGCCTTATTAATCAAGGCTTAAAAAAAATTCGTTTCATACGATACCAGTCCCTTGTGGAAAATTTTGAAGTTTCAGTCCGAACTTTGATTCAAGATTCTTCCTTTACTTAATACTGGGATGAATATTTCTTTTAACTGTCTACGACCTTTCAATAGCAATTGCTGTTGAGTTGCTACCGGGCACTACCGCAATAGAAGGGGATGTTTGGCTAGCCATAAAACCGGTTTCACGTACCATTTCTTTTGAATGCTTGTATCAAGCCAAGACCAATGCGTCGACAATTTCGCCGGTGGTTTCCACCTGATTTGTCTTTCTGTCTCACGGACCACTTTGTTCGGTAATTTTGTCATTTCCCATATTTTGCCATCGGGTGTCAGGGATTTATTGATCTTTCAAATACACTTTTGTTACTTTAATATCACTAAAATTTGAGACAAAAGAGTACCTCGATGGTTTTGGTCCATGCAGTAGAGCAAGACAGATAATTATAAGTCGGGTGCAGAATTCGTATTTTTTTGGTAGTAAATAGGCAAAAATATTCGAACACCATTGAAAATGAAAGATTTAGAAATTCTGGATACCCTTAAGTAAGATTCCAGTGGTTCTCCGATTATGCAAATTGGATTTCTACGGTTTCTTGAACTTGCATTTTTAATGATTTTAGATCTGTTTCAACCTTAGTGTTTGGTCATAGTGTTTGGAATTTTAATGCAACAACGGCAGTAGAATATAGATGGAACATAGGATAAAGTAACAAAACTCAAAAGTCCACAGACAAGACAAAAACGAGAACACAGAAAACAATGACAATAGACAATCAAAAAACACATGCAGCAATAAAAACACAACTTTCAACTTACATTATCATGTACCAAATAATATTCTATACAAGAATATTAGTCGTCCACACTCTTTTTTTTTGCGACCTCATGTCTTCTTTTTCTGTTTCTAGTCCATTTCATGTCTATGGACTATGGATTTTGTTCTTTCAATATTCTACTTTTTCTCATCTTACATATAATAAAAATGTTTATATAGTAAGTGAGAATACAATCCAAGGACGATGGCAACGAAAAACCAAGAAACAAAGACATAACATGAGGGAGAATATACAGCGAACATATAATTGACTTTGCAAAGGATAAGAACATCAAACTATGTTTCACGTAGAGAAATTTCCAAGAAGTACTTTTCTTTTTTTTTTTTTTTTTTAATTGCAACTTTCTCTAATCAATTTAATTGTTAGAATTCCTACCAGGCCATACATTATCGAATTAGACAATTGGACCAATTTTGATAATTGGTGAAACTACAGCTTCTTTTAAACACTCGAAGTACTTTTATGTTTTGGAATTGCACCAGGGATCAACCTTTTTGAAAGTCAGTGCCATCGTTTTGTTTTGGTTAATCTTCAATGGTACAATATTATGATTTAAATGCAAGATCCTTCAATTTGTAATTGTCTTCACAATGTCTACATTGATTTAGATGCTTGTTGAAATTATTTTGAGTTGCGATGCCTAGAATCAAAATTCTTTTGTTTTAAATAATATATGTCTATCTCATAAGATACTTTTATCTAAAAGGGGAATCTTAATTAATATAAAATAATTCGCTCCATGAGTTTTATGCATTTTTTACCTTATTTAGCTAGATTAGCCTCTAATCAAAAAGGATACTTTTGTTTTCTTAAACTATGTCAGCAGCAGGTGTCAGCAATAACTGTTTTCTGATTAATACATCTTTGTGGTTTGATATCTATTTCGAACTGCACGTGCTAGTGTCGGCTGCTGGTCACCCCGTGTAACCTGCAACAAATAAGAGTACCTGTGAATATCATTACCTTGGTGTTTTTACATCAAATTATCCATGAAGAGGATTCCGGTTTTATTGTATGATTCTGAAATGAGGATAATAACAATATAATAGTACTTTAATAGTTTGGATGATGATGGAGAAAAGAAATTGAAATATAAAATGGCGAACAATATCTTTTCTATCAATCAAACGAAGAAAATTAATGCTTAAAACAGCAATCTTTCACCGGTCCGTTCAATCACAGAAGAGAAATAACCTGCGGGTTTATAATATGAAAGCATTTTATTGATAGTGATAGATTGGTATTGGCAGCCATTAAATTTGTTATATTATTCCTGAAAATATTATAAAGTGCTACATGATACCTTTTGGTTCTTAGGTGCTTAATTGAGAAATATCGTCTAACATTATCCGACAACCAATTGTTAACTGTGAATGATTTAAATAATAACATTTCCCGGACAGCTTAGTTAAGTATTTGTAAACTTGTTATTTGATATTGTCTCAAATGTTTCAAGTTAGTTTATATTTAACAACAATTTAAAAATATCATTCATGTTTTAAACTAAAAAACATTGGGATGACGTAAGATGTATCATAATCTGATAGAGATTATCTTGCAAAAATGGTCTAAAATAAACGGGCTAAAAGTCTGTTTCACTTCCTTTAGATAATGGAAATTCTCTTCTACTGACTTTAATATTGCATATTTCGGCACTGGATTTTTCATGGTTGTATGAAAATATTGTACACTTCTGAAACCACTTTTTAATTTGATGATTTCCAATACATATGGAAAGAAAAAATACTTTTTAAAATTGCTCCATGCTTTTAAAGGTATAATATTTTCGGCGCACCATTATCGAGAAGACTGGACCATTCTGAAATAGGTATTGGCAGGTATTACCCGAAGTCAGATGATAAACAAGTCTCACTTTGGCTTTAACCATGTGTTTGGACCCCCCCCTTTTTTTTTAATTAAAGAAAAAACATACCCGGATATGAAATAATTCAATAAAATACCCAAACATGTAATTGAAATATGCATGCATTAATTGCAAAAGGAATATTTGAAAGAAATTGTTAATGTGCTGTTAATTTCTATTTGGTGTTTACAAACAAAGTGTCCGTGGATTACAATTGTTAACCCCGAACGAGTACACCTTGCTATTAATAGGTAGGTCATCTCGGGTCATCTATTTTATCAAGTTACTTGGTCACCCTTAAAATAGGACAATCCACCACTTAGAAATTTTCACCTGTTTGAAAAAAATTATGAAAATGCACATGACTGCAGACTTTTGTGCATGTCGTAAACGGCGAATTCAACATTTTTTAGTTATGTATGGTCATTCTTGATTTACATACCAAATATGATAAAGATTGGTGAAATAATAAAGCTAAAATCGCGAGATTTCCATTATCTAAGGGAAGTGGGACAGACTTTTAAGACAGAGTTTTGTATGAGTGGTATATTCCTTTGTTTTAAACGAATTTTCTGAAATGTAGATATTACAATCTTCAAGGAGTAATATATAACTCCTTGCAATCTTTATATCCCCTTTTCGGGCAAACACTGAAGTACTGAAGTATTGTTCCGGTGAATTACCCTCAGGGCAATTATGTGATTGCCTCGAAAAACTAGAATGCTTTATTGTTTCAGTATGTAAAACTATTCATAAAACAAAAATGATTTTGTTAAAAAAGGAAGAAGTCAGGTATTAGATTTAATTTTGACGGATAAAAAAGACAGTATACAATATAAAAAACTTGATACATGTACTACATTTACGCAACATTGCATATCTCGATATATCGGCAAATAATACCAAAATGTAAGAGGAAAATGTTTTGCATCATAAATCCAAAAACACAATACAAATGGAACACAAAGACAGAAAATGTCAAATAGACATGACAAACAAATAACAAATGTTACTTTATCCTAAGCTTTTGATCAAGTTAAATTATAAGCTTTGGCCTTTGCGGAATTGATGATTTCACACAAGATCGTGGCCAATAAATGGTGGCTAATTGGGTGATATGAGGATAGTTCATACGAGATTTTAGTGGGTTTTATGGCTCATTCTTATCCTCATAATTTGACTATATGATTTCGAAATGACGAAAAATCTAAAGACTTCTTCTGGAATGCTTATAATCTCTGTGAAACATGTAAGAATGTTTTTTTTTTCTTTATAGAGGTGGGTGTTTTTGTAATAAAAGAACACATTTTTGTTATATGGAGAGGATATGAGAAGCAACAAAAGATGGTTTTATTTTGAAGTTACGTGAAGAGTTGGTTTTAATATACATTTTTTTGTGCAAACTTCCTATTCTTCTTTCTATGATAAAAAAAGTCTTCTCCTGGTTTTAGTATGGGGGAAAATTACTGGGTAAACTATTTATTGTAACTATCATTGTAAAAAGCAAACTTTTTATCTAAAATCATGCTCAGGAAATGTTACGCTGTGTCCGCGACATTCAGAAGCATCTGTTAATGTGAACTTCGTTTTCTGGCACACTGAAGTGAAAAATTGAAGTTGCTAAAAACCACAATTCCAAAGCCCAACTGACTAATAAAACTAATTTCTCATTACTGATCGTACACTTCTCATTCATGTCGCAAACAGCATGGCAATTTCTGCTGTTACTTTGTTTCTTCATTACGCCGAGATTAATACGAAATGCATCGTGGCAAGAAAATTCTATTAACCGTTTCTAATCGCTTGCTTAGGATAATATGTGATTTATTCATTGTCATATACTTCTGTAGAGATAAAACGACATTTTACAAATCACAGGTTTACACAAATTAAATGACATCTCAACAGACCCTTAAGAAAGATTTTACGATGTGGCATTCATTCGCGCATTGGCAAATTTTGATCACCTTAAATATATTAAGTCTGGTAATTCTGCTCGTAGTGAAAAATAAGGAAATTCTAATTAAAAGCTTTTCGCCTGATTACAGGAAAAACATTTGTAAAGCAGAATGCATCTGTGAAACTTTATACCTTATAAATAATCAGATTTTGTCATCGGGAAATAGCTATGAGACTTTGATCGATAGGTGAGGGGTGAGGTTTCAGGTGTTCAAAGCTGAGCGCCTTTCGTTGATAACTAATCAATTCTCTATTTCCTAAATCCGTATTTAATATCTATTAAATGCATCTTCGCGGTTATATAGATAAATGACGTTTTGTAACGTGATTTGGTATAAAATGCTCATAGGGAGCGAATCTTTATTGAATTAATAACTGTTTTATTCCTAGGAAATTGAACTATTGAAATAAAGTTGATATTTTCTTTTTCTGTCTGTTCACTGGGATGTGCCTAATGATAAAGATATCCAACATAGAAAGTTATTCGCTCATTGAGGTAACCTTTCTATTGTAACGTTCACCCTATCAGCTCAGCCAACAGTGAAATCTTTTCACTTCTGTAATAGCATTTGTAAACTTCACTTAGGGAAATGTAAAAACGAATGTTTAAATCAACATGACGTTAATCATGTTAAAGTGATTCTGTCTTTTCATGGCACACTGTTACAACTTTTATACAACCTTTTTAGTTATTTTATTTTATTATGTTGTACTTCATGATACAGGAATTTCATTAACTTTCTAAAGATGCGTACGGCCAGATCTATGTATGACATAAGAAAGATCCCCTGCATCTGATTTCACTTCGTAAGTGTAATAGGATTCCTATTTCTACAGTAAATGTCCTTCCGTTAATATCATTTCAACAACTTTTGTCTCTATTTCTATCAGATTAAATGAGTACAGCCAGAGCGAGAGAGGGAATTCCTATAAGTATTCTTCGGTTCTTTTTAGTTTTATGTCCTGTCCTTGCACTAGGTAGTTTTAAAAGATGTTTAAAGAATATCTCATGATCCTTTACTCTACCGTTGAATGCAGACAACACTTTGTCTTGCTTTAGCAAATTTGGTAACATAAGGAAACAATACTTCAAAGAACAAGGAAATGTATGATTTCCATATTTGATACACTTTAATTCGTTGCTATGATCATTAGATCTTATCATATGAAACGAAATACCGGGTATATGGTTGAAGGCTTTGAATTTTCTCGAGACTCCACATGTGCTGTAACCAAAAGATAACTAGAAGTGTGTTTGGATACAAAAACGAATGTCTTACCTAATACTTATCTTCCTGGAGATGATTTGTATCTTATATGTTGCAATTGCATTTGAGAATATGACTAAGTTTGGTTGAAATCCCCTCCCTAAAAAATAAAAGATTTTAGAGACTTAGCGTCAACAAACTTATTTTATCGAAATTCTATGACCAAAAGGAGCATAACTCCCACAAAAATTAGCCGATCAATCCGGGCAGACATTATGCACACCTAGGCATGATGGTCAACAATTCTGTAAAGTTTGGTTGAATTCCAATGAAAGACGTGAGAGAATTAGCGTCCTCAAAGTTAGTTTAGCAAATTCTATATCAAATGAGCATAATTCCCGCAAAAATTGGCCGATCAATCTGGCCAGACAATATGCACAACAAGGCATGATGGTCAACAATCCTATAAAGTTTGGTTGAAATTCAATGAAAGATTTGGGAGAATTAGCGTCTACAAAGACAATTTAACAAACTCCTATGTCAAAAAGGGGCATAACTCTAATAAAAATTGGCCCATCAATCCTGACAATATGCACAAGTAGGCATGAAGGTCAACAATCCTGTGAGGTTTGGTTGAAATCCGACGAAAGATGTGGGAGAATTAGTGTCCACAAATTTGACTTATCAAAATTATATATCAAAAAGTGGCATAACTCCCACAAAAATTGGCCGATCAATCTGGCCACACACTATGCACAACTGGGCATTATGGTCAACAATCCTGTAAAAGTTGCTTTGAATTCGATGGAAAATGTCCACAAACTGTGTGACGGACGGACAGACTGACGGACGAACGGTCAGACTGATGGACGGACGACAGACAGAACAAACAAAAACAACACGTCTCCCTCTTGAGGGAGAAACAAAATTAAGGACTAGGGTTGACCTTCCTTCATTTTTTTTCTTGTCCTGTATTTCCAAATTACCAGTTGGAATTTTACAGTATAATGGTTGAAGTAATTATGATGTTAATTCTGGATAATATCAAAGCTTGTGTTAAGCTCGGACAATGAATAAAACTTTTATGTTTTATCATATTGTAGTTATCGACTTCCCACCTTTTCAATGTTAATTTTTAAATATATCTATCATAAACCTCTTCTGATGATATAAAAGGTATGTATTCAGAGATTTCTATTTCAACTTTTTCATCTTCAAGCATAATCATCTGTTAATAACGGTAATGTGGTCACCTCACTATGAATTCTATCAGAAGCACTTGACGGGAAATTTAAAATCAATTTTCCGTAACAATTTCATGAAAAAAAAAAGTTTTGTCTTTCATGCAATCTAATTAAAATTAGATCTACCAATTGTTTTTTTACAGTCACTGCATGGTAGATCTAACAACATCCAATTTTACTTTCAGTTCTGTGACCTTTGACATCGACCAATCAGAATCCAGTCTACACGATAAAAGCCGAGGATTTCGAATGGATTATCAAAACAGAAAGTAAAATGGAATGTTGTAAGATCTTCCATGCAGTGACTGTAGGGAACAATTGGTAGATCTAATTTTAATTAGATTGGTCTTGTATTTTTCATCTATTTGTTGATAAACAAACCTTTTTTTTTAGAAAATGACAATTACTCAAAAACTGAAATAATTTGCAGCTACGAATCCATGTGTGTGGCTTGGTTTTCTAATGTATTTTTATTCATCACATCTGCCTTTGAAATCAGATACATTTTTTTTTTTATTATTTGGTTCATATTCAATGAATAAGATTATTTTTATTCTCCGTTTAGCGCATTTATATGATATCATAAAACCTAATTGTCTAATAGAAAATTGGAAGCTGAAGAAGAGATCAACTACCCATTCCAAAGAACGGCCACCTTGCCACTTTGTATACCAATTATTGTTAAATATCATTTGGGAAGTAACAATTGAAAAAATTATTATGTCACTTCTCAACCTCGATCCTACGGAATTGTTTTTAACAAATGCCTGAAATTAATAAATCAACGTACGTGATCGGGAATATCAACGGGATATTCTGCATGGAAGTAGATTTGCGGCGAGGACCCCTTGGCACAACTTCAAATTACGTTTTGTCTCATTTTTTACTTTTCAAGACAGTGGTCGTTTAGTTAGAAGTCTGTATTAGGTTTTTATTCGAATGTTTGCTATACTATAGGGCAACGGGAAAGTAAAAGGGGAGATCTTGGTACCCATTAATCGGTGTAGCTCTATCGCTGGTTTTAGTCAGTGCCGGTACCAGGACCAGCAGTACCGAGTTCCTATCGTATTTTAGTGTTGTCTTTTGTCTTTTGTTTTTCATGTTTTTCTTGTGCTCTTGTGCAGTTTCTTTGTGGAATGTGGCATGTGATTGTAATTTTTATTTACTGGAGGTGTTTCGTATTTCCTTCTATAATTAAATATTATGTAATCGGAATAAACCGGACACCATTTTCGATTTTTCTAATTTATTGTACATGTAGTAGACCGTATGGTGGCAAATAAAGATAACCAATAACGATTCAGGTATAAATCTGTGCAGGACCATGTCTCCGGTGAAAATGAACAATTCAAACAAGCTCTTATTTTTCGTATGCTTAAGGTTTCTTTGTATTTTGTAGATTATTTTTCCCTTCATTTTACGTATTTGATTTTTGATTTTCTTCTGTTGACTACATTGCCTAGTTTCTCTGGCAGTCTAAGACTTTTTTCCGCAATTCTTTTTTGCCCCTTCTTTTATTTACTCTTCCACTGAAATTCCACAGCAACATACGCAATTTAGCACATATCCTTGCCATCATGTTGCCAAATAACTTCCAGAACATGTCGGCTCGTTCCAGGTATGTATGGACTGCCAATTTCAAAAACACCAAAAAAAAAAATATATCAGGCATCAACTAATGCTGGAATTGATGACCCGTGATCTTGCAAATATTCCTCTGATTATCTGAGATACTCTTCATTTTTCGACGGTTTTTTTTTTTAATTCTTCTTATCTTTACTTTTATTCATACTCTTTAGTACATTTTCTTCAAAACTTTTCTTCAACGTTTGATAACCTGTAGACCTCTCTCCGTTGTTTGTTAATTCTTACTATGCACATTTAGCTCTACCTTTGACACCTGTTTTCCTCTGGGAAACTCATACTTGCGAACTACATGATAAGCCGTTCTTCTTACATTCTTCACTGCTTTAACCTCTCATCGATGAGAAGTTTTTTTTTTTCGCTATTGAACATGTCTTAGTACTAATCTAGTTTGAAATTCTGACCTGGATATTAATTTACGGTTGTGGTCTTGTTTATGTACATCTATGATCAGGATCTTATTTGATTTTCATACGTCGTCTTTTCATCGTCGTTTTATTATTTTATCTTCTTTGGTAACTTCTTTAAATATTATTTGCCTTATTTAGTAACTCATTGAAAAGATCGGAAATACATACAATGACTGAAAAACTCTAGCACAGGTCACTCTACAACAAAACCACAAACGTCAGAAGACTTGTTAACCTTCAAACCTTTAACCTTCTATGAAAGACATTCTTTGACCTAACAACGTCATTTTTTTTTTTTTTTTTTTTTTTGATTTCATTTTATTTATTATTATTTTTTTGTATTTACAGCTACTCTCATAAGTTCACGGCGAAACGAATTACATCAACAACAAAAAATAGCAAAACTAGAAGAGAGAAGGGGTTATAATTGGGCAGGTGTTGTGTATCTATTTTTCTTTTCTGTGTCGTACTAGTTTTTTTTTTTTTTTTTTTTTTTTTGTGTGTGTGTTTTTGATTTAGCCAGTGTCTTCAAATCATTCTTTTTTGGATGGTCCGATTTTCACTTACTTGACACTTCTCTAACTTTCTAAAATCCAAAAATCATAGCAATTCAGAGGTAACGCAAAAGGAGACAACATGACAAAGGTAATACAAAATTAAGGAGGAGCAAGAATATAAAGAATTTTAATTTCTGGAGACAAGACAAGACAAGACAAATACTTTATTATCCTCAGACACTCTGTGTACAAGAGGCAATATAAATTATTACAAACAAAACATGTACAATAGCGACAGGAACAGTAACATTTACAACAGGATATCACATGATATCACTCATATACACATACAAAGATCCCGCAGTGTGATTTTCATTCAAATTGTGTACATGAAATAAACAACAACAAAAAGAGAGAAGTAGCAAATTTCCGCTACCTCCCCTACCTCCCTCCAAATTATAAAGATATTTTGCTCAGTCCGACTCAAAAATATTTTCTTGTTAAAGTGATTGTTTAAAGGGATGCTTTAGTATTGACTATTTAAGACAAAAGTAAAATTTATGTAAGTCGATTTTATGTCTATTTTCCCACTTTTTATATAATTTTCTTTTGTTGGTTACTACTAGTTATTTGTGGGTTTTTTTCAGAGTGTGGCGATTTTTATGTCCCACCTTCACTTTTTTACCATTTTATATATGATTAATTTTTGGCATTTTATCAAATGCTCTTAACGACAACCAGTCTTGTGTCTTTATCATAAGCGAACAGAGATTAACTTTGTCTCTCCTTGGAACACTACATTTAATGGATCATAAATTTATATTATTTCTACCACGGGTTGCCACTTTATGGCGAATATTTTATCCTGAACGACTAGCGACTAAAACGTTAAAAAATACTTAGATCAATATCACTTTAATAAAACATAATTATGTAAAGGCAACTTGAAATTTTCATTTTTGATGGTTTTAGCAAAAAATGTTTTCTACCACATTTAGACATGAAAAAAACAATCTATACAATATTGGCTGTATCTTCCGATCCAAAGAATTCTATTCTTAATTTTGTTCTTTTCGGGATCTTACAATCGTCATCGACCCTGGTAAAAAATGGAACTAATATTTATGAAAAGGGATGATTAGATTTCACTAGTCATTCCTCTAGCTCCATCCTACGGGTGTATTTATATCTTAACTTATACGAATTGCAAGCATTTGAGACTTAAATGAACGTAAAATTGCTATCATAACTACATTTTTGCAAGGTTTCCGATTTCAAAATTTTAATCCCAAAAATTAGGGAAATGGAGTAAATGTACTAAATTCCTACAAATTCACGGTTAAAGTAAGCACATGGAACAAATTAAAAAACTATATTAACAGGAGACACCTACAATGGCTGCATATTACAATCACAGGCGGCGGCCATAATCAAAACAGGACACTGAACAGGAAAAGCAAAAATAAATGACAAAAGGCAAACAACTTAGAACACATGACCCATCTTGCCAAAACATTTTGTATTTTGTCTATTGTTGGTGATTTCGTTGTAAAAACCTTGCTTAATAATGGCCTGTGTTTGAAATTTTCAGTCATTTTATGTGTTTCAAGTACTTTTCGATTGAAACAGAAAGACGTTAAAACTTGATATAAGCAAAATAAATCGAGAAAAATTAGATCATAGTTTTAAAGCCAAAGTTATTTTGCCCAAAATATATCCCGAAATAGCCTGAAAAGGTTACAAATTAGTTTTCCTTGTACTGTGACATGTTTATTGTACTATAGGGAAGCGGAATAAAAAAATCTGACGCTGGATTTTCTAGCGCCGATACCAAGTCTGGCTGTCCCGAGTTCCTATCGTTGTTTACGTTTGTCTTTTGACTTTTATTTGTATTTTTGTATTACAGTTTCCTTGTGGATTTTGGTCCATGGTTGTAATTTTCGCATTATCCTTGCGTCGAGAAAGAAATTTAAAAAATCCCATATTACAGGGCCTATTTTGACCTTCTATGAACCTTCTCTGTCAATCTAGAAGGTTGTACTTGGCAAATCCCTCTTCTTTGATTTGTAAGTTTCAATCACGTTTCTAAATTTGGAAAATTTGTGATTTTCAAGTCACGTGCTAGGTTGGTTCAGCCTATTGAAATAGAAATATAAATCACAATATTAAGGTTCAAAGTAAAGAAATGTGTTTCTTTGTATAGATGTGAACGTTAATAACGTTACTTTAAATGTGAACTGAGAATCGTCAGCACTACTAGTTAAAATGGCTTAAAAGCTCAGAAAAAAGGCTTTTTTCTCTTTTAAAATTAATCTGCATATTGTGAAAATATATATTAAGAAAACAACATAAATTACAATTAAACAGTATAAAGCTATAGTAAGAGTTTAATTGAACAATTCCTTATACGAAAAAGACATTTTATAAGATTTATATATATTGTAAGCACGAATTGGCTGATGTCCTTTATTTCTTCACTCTAAAGGTTTAACGGCCAATACATCAGTAAAAAAGTTAGATTACCAAAGAGTTGCCAATGACATTTTGATGAATAGCAATGATACCGAAAAAGATTTGATTCGGATCTCAATCGTCTCCGGGGAGGCGTCAAATAGAATTATCAATCAAATTGGAAATCAAGTCAGTTACGAAGTAGCAATAAAGCTTATAAGAGGAATTAGGCAAGCATAGTATCAAAACAATTTGTTAATCAAATTTAAGAGATAACTAGCAAAAAGTCACTCCCCATGCGGCACAAAACGATAAGTAAAATGTAATTTGCAATTGCATTGGCTTGCTAATTATCTGGGCATTTAATCCTAGGAAAGACACTTTAAAGCAAATATTTTGAAATGAGACAAAGATTTATAGTCCTTGATGATCGGAAATGTCAGCCACGTTCGTCGCGCTAGACATGATGATCACTGCCATCAGTTATACAATAGATGACCGCTTTACAATCTGTTGTATGCATTCTTCAATATTCACGCTTTTTATTGGAATTTGAAATGCAACTAAAATTATGTGACATTTTCTTGTGTATGTAAATTTGTTTCCACATTTACTTCTATCTTTCAATTCAACAACAATTTTGAAAATACAGTCAGTTTGCTTGTGTTTTAAAGCATTTCAAATAATATTTCCAGACATATTGAAAGGCACCTTTGATTTTGGCGCAAAATACTAGTACCTTGGGGGAAATTGCCAACCTACATTGAAACATTTATTGATAATCATCACCACTACCAGAAAAAGTTTTTCATCAGAAATTTGCAAACAACCAGTTTTTTGTGTACTTTCAAAACATTCCATTACTCATAAGAAAAACTTCAATTCTTTTATCAAAAGTATTAATTGCTTCCATATAATAAACTTTAAATAGTAATTTCTGATCTGATACATCAATGTATCTGCACCAAAAACGGAGAACGTAGGTATTCCTATTTGGTAATATGGAAAAAGATAAAACATATTTTGTTAAGAACAATACTTAGTCAAACAAGAAATATAGTGAAAATGATGTGATAAAAATGCTTGAATTTTTATCGACGATTTATCTGTTGAATGTGGAGGCCGCATTTTTCAACAAACAATAGGGATTCCTATGGGAACAAATATGGCGGACCATTTAGCTGACCTTTTCCTTTATTCGTATGAAGCAAAGCTTTTACAAGGGATATACAACAGAAACACATACAACTATCCAGCTTAAGATATATTTCTCTTAATAAACCAAGAAAGAATAGTTACACCGGATCTACCCCAGTGAACTGAAAATTAAAGAAACAACCGATACACCCCAATTCTGCTTCACACCTCGACCTTTTGTCATGCATTGACGAACATGGACGTCTGAAATATAAGTTATATGACAAACGTGATGATTTCGACTTCCCAATTGAGAACATTCCCTTTCTCAGAAGCAATATAACTGTTTTCCTAGCATATGGAATATATATTTTATAATTAATTCGTTACTGTAGAGTTTGTTCATACAGTGACTTTGTGGAAAAAGCAAAAGCACTGTCACAAAAACTGCTGAGTAAGAGATATGTTCAGCCGTTGTGACTTTCTTCCCGTCAGAAATTCTACTGCCGTCACCACGACATAATAGATAGATATGAAATATCGGTGTCACAAATGAAAAGGGATATTTTCAGCTAGATTCATGCCTTCGCAGATTTGACTTTACCCTGGATTGACCCAATGTCAGAGTGACGGGTACTGTATACAGAGCAGGACATGCTTACCCTACCGGAGCACCTGATGTCACTCTGTTTTTTTTTTAGAGTCACACTGTTAGTGCTTTAGTTTTAGTTGTTGTATTTGTAGTGTTTGTGTGTTTTGTGGATAGGTAGTGTTTTTGGTCCTCCGTCGTCTGGTGTTCTTGCTTTTGTCTTATCTCTGGACTTTGATTTATGTAACCTTGTTCTTTGTTCCTTTGGTATTCTACTGCCGTTGTTTTGCTTAGAATAAACTAAAAGGTAAACTTTAGGGTGTGCAACAGTGAAACTCTATCTTGTTGACGTGCAAACGTGTTGGTCCCAATCAGTAGAGTCATGCATTTGTTTCCCAGTTTCTTTGCAGCGACGTTTTTATTTAGTAAAAGTACTAAATCTAATTATATCAGTACAAGGAAGTAAAGATGACCGTTTTTCTAAAATAACAAATACGTGGCAGCATACAACTTCTAAAAATTTCAGACATTAGGGATATCAACAGGAAGTTCTCCTTGAATCTGATAAGTTGGCTTTAAGTTCTGATTTTACACAAATAATGGCCTGTCATTGATACTGTCGTTGTCCACTGAAGTACAAGATGATTTTTCACCAAATCGCTCGGGAAGTTTTGAATTTTATTTTTCTTTCGAAGTGCGACATTGTCGCAGACTAGGCTCCCTGAGCTAGCTAGTAATTCAGCAACAAACAGAGCTCATTAGCTATTGTCATATCTGTAATACGTACAGCGTCTTCGTTAACATGGTGAACATACCGTCTCAAAATCCTATGCATTAAGAACAATAATAAAAGTGTTGTCCCATTGCTTAGTTTAACCATGTATTTGCAGAGATTTTGTCTCGTTTGCATTTACTCCATATCCCTTCATTGCTTATGTTAAACCAGTGCTGGAATTGTCACCACAAAAGTCGCTATGATTTGACATATCGTTACAATGTTTTTACTTTATAAATTAGATTAGGATTTTTTAATTCAATTTTTTAGTGGATCCAGACTTTACAAACAAAGTGCTAAACACGGACATATGACTTTACACCAGACTTTTCATTCGCAATGTGACTAATGCCACGAATGTGACGGATGCCACGAGTAGAGAATACGATGAGGCTTATGCGGTTTTATGTACATTCATTTTTATGACGTCTTTATTCATTTTTATTCATTGGCAGATTTTATTTTGAGTATTTTGTTATTGTCTGTAGTTTTTGTTTGCTCATCATTTCACCTAAATGTAGCTTTGTACGTCACGACATGTAACTGACACACACTCATTCAGGCACCAGATCCTGCTGTTGTTTTCTGAAAAGTCATGCTGTCCTTGCTTCACTTTATTTCATGTTATTTCTTTGGTTGCACTTGTTTTTTTTTTCATATAATTGGGTTAAGGGCGTACCAGTGTCATAAATTTTGTTGTTAGAATTAAAATGCTGACCCTTTGTGTTGAAGATCTTTGCTAATTGAACAATCTGATAAAAAAATTTTGAAAATTCATGTAAAAAAATTTTGAAATATAAGCAGTCAAATTTTTGTCGGGAAACAGCTCTCTTTAGAGTTTTCTTTCAATTTCCATTAGCTGTTTGTATGCCTTAAAATATATGAATGGGGGTAATAACAAAATTACCGGACAGAGTTGTCAAGAGACGAAGTCCATGAGAAAAAAAGACAAATGAGGTAAGAAACCACCGGAAAAATTGTAGACCGCAACAATAAAAGTTTTGGTTTTACCGTGTATTTGTATAGACTTTGTCGCATGTGCATTAACTCAATAACCTTACATTGTGTATGTGTAAGATAAGCTCCAAACGATCCTACGATGTATCATGATTACCACTATTCTAATGCAATTCATGAAAAAGATGTTTGAACTATTTTTTTCAGTAACCGGATATTCACTTAGCATCGGCCTTATGAAATGACCATAAACGTGAATTTTACTTGCTGAAATTTTTTAAGACTTCCATACGAAATAAGATAAGCAATCGTCTTAGTATGTTTTATGATGGCAGGTCATGAGTTGGTAGACAAATATACTATAGTACATCGGCAAAAAGAAAGAAAAGGGGAAAATTCTAAAATCATAAATTCAAAAATAATGCAATTCAGATTCAACACAAATAGAGACAATATATAACAAAAACAAAACAAATAATTAAAATGAAGAAGGAAAAACCAACACTAAAGCATTTGCAGTGTGAACCCCACGAAAAACTAGAGGTATCATCAGGTACTTTAGAAGGGAAAGCATGGTCTGCTTCATTCGTGCCAACCAATACACAGAAATTGATATAAGATGTTGAAAGATCCGTTTTAATCCTGATTTCTAAATGTCATTTTCTAACCATAAGACAAATCAATGTATATGTTACATGTCTAGCACCGAAAAGAATCTACACATAATATTACAAGGATATAACAATGTAAAATAAAAGACAAAAAGAAAACCTGAAAACAGGGAAAAATCATTAGGTTTTTCAGTATGATGAATATGATGTGCTCCACTCGTGGCATATTGCCGATGAAAAGTTGTGTTGGCATTGTCAATTCGTAAACAGGAAAAAAATGCAACATCGTAAAACATGCGTTGGAAAATACATATGGTTAACATACGTTAACCATTTGTTTTACGTTTGTACTATCGAAAATATGTTAAACGCATGTGAAAAAAAACACACGTAAAACGTGTGTTTGCTAACGCATGCAGAATGTAACGCAGGTTTTACATGATTGTGTTTTCAAAAACATGTGTGCGTTTTGATATTTGAGAGAGAAAAATCGGAAAGAGGTGTTATGATGAAGTGAGTTATATTAACTCTATTGAAAAAGTATTTTCGAATATATACCTGTCAGACATTTTAATCATATAGAATAAAAAGATAACAGGAAACACCTACAACGGTCGAAAAACATATTTACACGCCACATTGTACCAAGGAACTACACAAGAAGAAAAAAACAATAAAAAAAAGACACGTAAACAACTATAGGAACTCTGGACAGCCGGACTTGGTACGTTCTAGCAAACCCAGCGGAAGGGTTTCACCAGTTTATGGGTACCCAAACCTCCCCTTTCTCTTTCCCGTTTCCCTGTAGTATAATAAACATACGAATAAAACCCCAAACAAATAGACTACTAACTAAATGACCACAATACTTGTTAATTCAAACTGATTTCATTTCGGGATTTACTATTAATGTCAAGGTTCGGTAAATGATCGAATCCATAGATTTTCTTTAAAACTTAACTGTTGATTGAGATGGGATGTTACAAAATTACGTTACGATTAGCTTCCGTTCATAAGATCGGCCGTTAACCTCCTAACGTTACAGAGCTAAATTCGGTTGGTCCGTTTTGATATGTAATAAAAGTTGATCGGGAAAGGTTTTTACAGAAATATGAAACAAAATATGTGTTGCGAAACAGTTCTCAGGGCCAATAACAAAATAACGAGATACATGAGCATGTGAGCTTCTTAAAGGAATGAATTTAAAATCTAAAAAAGACTTTAAGCACAAGAACACATGGCAAAATAAAAGAGTAAAAACAATAAAAAGGTCGACCGATATATTTCGACAAATATGTCGTCTACAAGTGAGTCGTGAAGAATGAAGTAGTAGTTAAAAAACAATATATTGTTTACAGGTAAAACATCTTTGACATTGCGTGTACGGTGTTTAAAAATAATGTATATGATACAGGTAAAAAATCTTTGACATTATGTGTACACTATTAGCAACATTATCAACATTCCAGCCACTGAAAAACATACGATATCTGTAATATTATATGATTGCACTGCAATTACCTCCCTTTGTTTATTGTTTGTTTTGCCGGTCACCCGTGTGGACCCATGTATTATGTTAATAAAGCATGTCAGCAAGAACACAATGTTGTCGTTCTGAATGAGTCCAGTATAAACCCTGGCCACCCCGAAAAACATGTTACATGGTGTCATGTGTATAGCAAAACGTCGCTACAATGGAAATGACAGGAATTCCAACGCCAGTTATGGACTGGGACAACACGAACTTGCCGGAAGCGTGGAAAAAGTTTCGGCAACACGTGGATTTAATTTTTGGTGGTCCCCTAGCGGACAAGGACGAGGGTGTACAGTGTAAATACCTTCTCTTATGGATCGGCGACAAGGGCCGAGATGTGTTCAATACGTGGCAAAACATTTCTGAAGACGATGCCAAAAAACTTAAGACATATTATGACAGATTCCAGGCATACGTACAGCCAAAGCTAAACCCAGTTTTTGCTCGATACAAATTTAACAATATCGTACAGAAAAGTGACACTACAGAGCAATTCGTTACGAGACTGAAACTTCATGTTCAAGACTGTAATTACAAAGACCCCGATGAAATGGTGAGTGAAAAACTTATCAATGAAGGGGAAAAACTAACTCTTGAAAAAGCAATACAAATCAGTCAAAGCCATGAATATTAACAAGAACAATTGAAAAATATGGAAAGCTCAGACATACAACACACACATGCCATATCCAGGACATCTCACAATCAAAGACCGAAACATAGCGGTAAACGTCAGCAGCAGTACACAGGAAGTAACCGTGTAAGGAAGAAACCCTCATCATATCAACATAAACCTGAAAAGGGACTATGCAGAAATTGCGGTTATCAACACAAGTCAGATGTTTGTCCTGCGAAAGGGAAACAGTGTTCAAATTGTTCCAAATGGAATCATTTCGCAAAAGTGTGTCGCAGTCGTAAACCGAACAATTCTCAAAATTCAAAAGTTCATGGTATTAACACACAACCAGAGCAGTCAGACTCTGAGTCTGACAATTTCTTTATTGATAGCATACAATCTAACTGTAATGTAAAACATGATCAAGCTTTTGTAAAATTTAGGGTTGGTCCACACTCCTCCCCAATTGAGTTCAAACTTGATACTGGTTCACAGGCCAATATAATACATGTACCAGAACATGTATATGATAAACTTGGTTTATGTGGATTATTGAGAATTCCTAAACGTACACTTTCAGCATATAATGGCGGTAACTTGCACACACTTGGTGTCTGTCGTCTTCCCTGTATGTACAAAGACAAGAATTTGGTTCTGGAGTTCTACATTGTTGACACAAAGAACCCGCCAATATTAGGTTTGCAGTCTTGTCTTGATTTTGAGCTTATTAAATTAGTATACTCAGTCGACACATGTGAAACAGGTGAAATGCTTGGAAACAATATCCTGGTGTTTTTAAGGGCATAGGCTTATTCCAAGGTGAATGTAAGATTCACCTAGACCAAAATGTTGTACCAGTAGTTCACCCTCCACGTCGAGTACCCTTTGCCTTACGTGACAAACTTAAGTAGGAACTAGACCGTATGGAACATGTGGAGAAAGAAAAAATCATAGCCAAGGTAACCATCCCTACTGAATGGGTTAACTCCTTAGTAGTTGTTCAGAAGCCAAAGTCTAACAAGTTACGCATTTGTTTGGACCCAAGGGACCTCGTGTAATACATCGGCATACCAATATCGAAGCCAAAAATCAGAAAAGGAAAAATTCTAGAATCATACATTGAAACACACGGCAATTCAGATTTAACTCAAATGGTGACAACAAGACAACCCCAAACAAACAAAAATGAACAAAGGTGCTGCAAAACTAAAGCAATAGCAGTGTGACATGTGCAGTGTGACCCCTCACAAAAACAATGATGATATTAGCAGGTGTTCCAGAAGGGTTAGTATGAGCTTCTCAATGCGTGGCACCCGTCATACAGGAATCTTAAATAAGATGGTGAAAGATCTGTTACGTGGCTGATTATAAAAGACATTTTCGAATCTGTAGACAAAACAAATTAAGTCCATTGTACATGTTGCATTTCTAATCATCAAAAAGCACAGTAGTTTGAAAAGCATTTATACATACAATTACAAGGATAAATCTATATTTAACACATATTCAAAATAACAAGGTGAAATACAAGACAACACACAAAAAAGTACTAACAGTATGAACTCCTACTGAAAACAGGGGAAACCATCAAGTAGCCTTCTGGAAGGAGTATGTTCTACTGCACGTCACACTGCAGCAAACAGAAATAACAAAATACCGAAGTCACAGAAAGTTCAGTTTTTAGTCCCAGTCTGCGTTTGTCAGTTCAGTTATACTAGTAAACAATGTAATGTTCTTGCATTTTGAGACTTATTTGTTGACTTGTTCATTTCAAAGACTTTTATTTTTCGATACGCATTATGATGAGACATTTTTTGCATCAAAATATTTGTATATATATCATAGGAATGTATGTATGCTATTTTTTGTATTGTGATGTTTACCTTATTGGGTAGATATTTGTCGATATTTTATTGATTTAACTATGGTTGCATTTGTTATAAGAAAGACAACCCAGAAAGTAATGTGATGCTGTCACAACTGGATGATAGCAACTCTTTAAAAAACAATTGAAGATATGCCTGTCAGATATTTTAATGATAATTTTTAAATATAATGAACATGAATTCCCTGTATTACACTCTGTAGATATTCTTGGTCCTGGATTTGGCCTCGTATGGCACTATTTCTATATCATTGGAAATGAGTGCTTTTTGGATTATGTCATTCCAAAGCTGCTGAAGAGAGGTTGCTCCTTGACAGGTGTACAGCATAACAAAATTCACTGCTTATTATGCAACTTTGGTATTTTTAGTTGTTTACCTGTTGATAAAAATTAATTATTAAAGACACTATGAAAAGGTTTTAATGATTATACCAGTTTACTATGTTTGTATAAATTCCATTACATACAGACAAACACTGCACATTCAGACAACAGTGGCATATTAAAGATAACCGTATTTGAAACACAATTTACATATTTCCAGTTATAACATTATTGTGGCTTTTTGTTGTTTCAATGAAAACGATGTTTTACATAATTCCTGACAATATAATAGTTCAATTATGATATAAAAGGAAACTAAAAACAAAACTGTTAACGCTTACATCTCATAAAAATTCACTAAAATGGCCAGAAAAAAGAAAGAAAAAAAAACGATGTAGAGAATACCACGTTTTATTTTTTTACAATCTTTCATATTTTATAAACTTAATTTGTATGAATTTTGATTTTGTAATCGTTAATTACCATTCATTCCGATGAGATTGGTTTCTCACAGATACTGTAACAATGTTTGGAGAAGATATTGGTTTATTGAACAAGACAATATATGTTACCGGGCTCTTGACAGCAATATATTGTAAAATATCAACCCGCTCGCCAGAATATGAAGCAAAGGGGCGAGTGAGCGTAGCGAACGAGCCCCAAGCTTCATATTCTGGCGAGCGGGGTGATATTTTACAATACATCAGCTGTCAAAAGCCCGATAACTTGTTTATCATCCTTTATTTTGCATTTTAGATTTGTAATTATTGAACTGAATTTTCAAATTCTCCCAAAGTTGCGCGGGAAATTCGACATACATGCCATTCTCGCCTTTTCAGCAATTTTAAGCTTAAAAACATGTTTTGTAGGGGTTTTTTATCATTTTATTGGCAAAGGTTTTGTAACTGGGTGAATAATTTGACCGAAATTCTCTAAATAATGTCGATTTTGAATTTTGCCGCAACCTTTGGTTGTTACGACATTCTATCGTTGCTTGGAGCTTTTATGACGTCATAATGTGAAAACGCCAAAGCTCTGCAGGATATATCAACGACCTAGTTTCTACAATTTTTCTGACATCTAGTTTATCTATTTGTGTAATCATGATTCTCTTCTGAATACCTAATCGGAAAGAGCAAATGCAATAGATGTTTATTGTTACAAATTTGACTTCGTTTGAAACCTTGAAAAAAGGTTATTGCCTTTGAAACTTCGGGAGAATCCCTTGATATATCCACGTCAACCTCTGATATATCCGGGTCAACCAGATACAGCTTTTGCTGAAAGGCTCTGCAGGCTGATATAACCATGGGGAAGGATGATAAAGAGTGATATAAACATGTGATATGTTGGGCAAAATATTCGACTCATCCGTCTTTTACGAGGTGAAAAAGACTGGTCAGTCGAAAATTTTGTCCCACATTTTTCACTCCAACTGCGTACCGGGGCACTTTGTTTTTTAGGGTTTTTTTACATCATCCGATATTTTGCAACTCCTATGTCCACATGACTCTATATATCGACTTTGACCATGAGAGCTTCTTGCAAAACATGTTTTGTGGTAAGTTCAGTAATATTAGTAGAGAGCGCATTTGAACTTGGAAGGGGTCCTCTTTCAAGATTAAGTGTCGCTTGTTATACTTTTCATCAAGTTGAACCTAATGCACCCGAGATCGTATTATGCCCAATTTTTCGTGTTTACCTATAATAAGTGCCAAAAAGCGGTTTTGCTTCCACACTGTTTTATTAATATATCCTGAGTTGCATCTTTATCCATGTAAAATTTTATTTAAATCATATATAGTCAGTTCGGTGTTAAGTTATAATGCAATTTTAAACAGTTGGCTAAGGATCGAAATATGGTCCCAAAGAATTAGAATCCGAGCATATGTCATAGGGTGATTTTTCAATAGTCAACTTCCCTTTTCGTTGTGGTAACATTCCAAAAACATTGGTATATGGAGTTTACATCTCCAAACTCCAAACTTGAAGTCATCACTACAGATGTTTTACGGTCTACATTTCCCAACTTGTTCGATATGCACGAGTATTATAGTGATGTTTCTGACTTCAACAACCGAAATCTTTGTCTCACTGAAAAACTTCTGCATCAAGGGTTTAGATATCATAAATTGATAAAAACATTCTCTAAATTTTATTATAGATACATTGACTTATTAAGAAAATTTGGTTCTACATGCAGGGCTCTTATACATCAGGGCATTTTACATCCAAACTTCTATGGCAATATCATTTACAAAGCGCATAAATTCAAAAATTGTCCTTCCAAACTTATTAATCCTTTGAACAAACTTATTCAGAAAGGATATAGATACAGCATTATTGTTAAATCTTTACTTCTGTTTTTTTGGCAAAAATATTGATAATGTCCTAAATGCTTTACACCATAACTAAATTTAAACAATTTTTCATATTGGCAATATTTGGCATTGCACAATATCACGTTCTTCTTTCATAATTGATGATGTTGTTATACCAAATTTTAGAATTATTTTAATTGAAGTTTCGTATGTAAGAAGGCTTGATATCATAGTCAACGGAAATTATGTCCTTAACTAGCTGTCAGTAACTGCGAGCATTTGTCCGGACAGTACCTGTGTGTATTGTCTTCATGTTTTATGTACTTCATTGTAAGGGTACTCGTCTTGATAAGTTGGACTTTTTTTTAGTTTGATTTTTACTGTGAGTCTTTTTGTGTATTTATTTTTTAGCCATTCACCACACATAAGGGGAGGGTTTGGATCCAAGAAAACGAGTTTAACCCCACCGCAATTTTTGCGCCTGTCCCAAGTCAGGAATATGTTGGTCATTGGCTTGTCCTTGTCTTCTTATAAAATTTTAGTTTCTTGATATTTGGGTATAGGATGTGGTTTGTTTCCATTGATTTATTCACTTTTTTACCTTTTTGGGGCCATTTAGGGCTTGCTATATGGTGTGAGGTTCGTCACTGTTTTGAAGACCGGACGGTGACCCCTAGATGCTTTGTTTTGGGTCGTTTTGACCTGGATTTGGGATGTTGTCTCCTTGACATTTATTTACCCCATTTCCTGTCTTTTTCATAACATTACGATCTTGCGGACCGCTATGGGCTATCTATTTCCCAGATGACAACAGATCTTTTTGTTTGCCACTAAAGTCTGTTTTTCCTCTACCGAATTTGACTTTACTACCGGTCCGTGTTGTTCATTTTTGTATTTGTGTGTGTCTTACCATTTTTCTTTTCTGTGCCGTGTTCATGTTGGATTATTCGTTTTAGACTGATTGCGTTTTCAAACCCCTTAACATGTTCTTATCGTCATTACATTATACACTGTATCTTCGACTGACAAGACACAGAACAACTAGAAAAAGCGTTCAATTCCGCATATGGCAAAATTTTATATTATGTACATTTACTCAATATGAGCAGGATATACTTACTCTACCGGTGCAACTGATCTCTCAGCCATGGTTTTGTTGGGGTCGTGTTGTTCATCTAAATATATATTGTCTTGTCTGCAATCCTCTATCTGTCCCGTAATTCTTTTTAATGGTGCTTCCGATGTTGCCATTGGCATAACCAGCCTTCAAAAAGGAAGATCCAGGACGCTTTTTTGCCATTTTTTTATTGTCAGTGTTGCCTAAATTTTGCACGAATTTTTTTTTGGTAGACAAAGGTTGTTTAACCCCCACAACCCAATTTGGACACTTCAATAAAAAGCTGATAAAACAAATACCTTATACGGGCCTTTAAGGTAGAAATAGTTGAAGAAAGAAGATTCAGCTGCAGTGAGATACTCCTCTATCAAAAATTCCATCGCTTTGTAGAAGCTATACAGTACGTATACAACACATTTAGTTATTTATTGACAAAAGTGAGATCATTCTAACAACAAATGACAGAAAGATTAACGATTAACTTGCCCATGTACTTGCAAACCTTTATAACCCAGTTATTTTATATACCCTACCATTGATAGATACATTCCCATTTAACTTGTATAACAAGCGTAATTAGAGCTGTAATATCTTCATTAAAGAAAGCAGAGTTTAGAATAAAGTGAAAAATGCAACACATTACCAAAATCTCGAAATAGGAAATCAAATCCAATATCAAGTACGTCCACAGAGTGCAATACACGGAATGAAAGCATTAGAAATTCGATAAAAATAGAAAATTTTCGATGTAAGACAAAACTAACTGGACTAGTGAAAACCCTAGGGGACTTCTGGTCCACCAGCAGTGGCATCTAATCAGGAGTTTTAAAGTACAAAAAATCCAAGTTGCATAATAAATTACTAAATACCGAAGTTACTGTGAATTTTGATTCTGCATATGCGCATTTCGACAATTTATGTCTCTTCAGTGCAGATAAAATCTAAACGTTTGGAAGACCATATTGTCAAAGATGTTTAAAAACTGATAGAGAACAAATTACGAAATATGATCTAAATAAAAAACTAAAATCAGCTAAGGACAGAGCTTTGCATGAGGGAGATACTCCTTAGTTTCAACAAAATTTACAAAAATTAGATATTGTAAGGAACACTGAATTTTGTTATGCTGTATACGTGTAAACTCTCATCAGCAGCATTTAATCAAATAATATGGAAATCTTTATTCCAAAAAATAGTCAGAAAGAAGTGCTCATTACCAAAAATATCGAAAAAGGAAGCCCAATCTCGTACCAAAGACTTTCACCGAATGCAATACATAGAATGACGCCTCGGCATTTCTAAGGGATTAGAATCTGTGTCATGCCGAGCTTTACAGTCCGTTTTAGCATCAAAGGAACATGTTATCGATACTTTCATGGGTGATTTGATAAGACAATAGCAAATTGGCGTGAAGGACAATTTCCATAGAAACTGAATGATAAATTTTCCAGCTTGGCCATACAGTTTCAATTACAAGTTGAAAGGAAAGTTATTATCACCAAAAAATTGGAAATCCGAACCTTTTGAACGAGGAAAGCTCGGCATGGAATATTTTTACAGAAAATGACAGCACGTATTCAAAATCCCCGCGAAGTGACATTTTCAATAGAAGAAAAGGATTGTTTTCCCGAAAATTTTGTTAAAGCAAATTAACCGATGGAACTTGTTCGTTGTTATCGAATCTAGTTCCTAACCAGACTCCTGTCTGGGCGGTTGTCAAGACCTGAAATCTGAACCTTTTCACGCGCATTAAAAATACGACGAATTGGACAAAGGCACACGAAATGTCTTTTTGTTGAAAGCGACAATATCACGAAATTTTGATTCCGGACGGGCAAGAATCGGCGGAAAGATACTATAGTACCGCGGGCAATTTGCATAAAAACATGATTACGGAAGGATTTTTTAAATTTATTCAGTGCTTCACGGAAATTTGCAGAAAAACGCACGGTTTATTTTACACGATTTAACGAAATCAAGTAGAGAAAAAACCAAGAAAACCAAATCAGTTTAACTATAATCTGTATTTTGTTTTGATATATAAATTCTAGACCGAGATGTCGCCTTCGTGCATTTCATATTTCAGGTTCATGATACACTCCATTTTTAAAACATTGCAAAGTAATGCCTCAGTGGCCGAAAGGGCTAGACCGCTGGGTTATAATATTGAGGGTTCCGGGATCGAATCTCGGAAAAACATCTTTCGTTTTTGCGTCTTGTTTTTATGAATTGAAATCAAAGCATCAATTGTACATGGATACATCAGAGCATTAACAGTGATATAGGGCTCAACCTGAGATAAAAGTTGAACCGGTGGATATATACTCCGAAGGCGGGGCTGTTGTTGGTAGAGGCAAAATAAGAAAAGGGGGGTTGCGAGTTTTGAAGACCTTCTTAGGCTTAACACTCTTAGCTTTAGCTAGTTAATCTACTTCTCACACGCCGAGCTTTACAGTCCGTTTTAGCATCAAAGGAACATATTATCGATACTTTCATAGGTGATTTGATAAGACAATAGCAAATTGGCGTGAAGGATAATTGTCATAGAAACGACATCTCTAAACTTAATGATAAATTTTCCAGCTTGGCCATACAGTTTCAATTACAAGTTGAAAGGAAAGTTATTATCACCGAAAAATTGGAAAACCGAACCTTTTGAACGAGAAAAGCTCGGCATGAAAAACAGTAAATTTCTATAATACGGAAGGTAAAACTTTCATTTCAGACAAGTGTGATTACTGGGCTAGTAAAAAAACTTAAAGAACTCAATATATCTATATGTTCAATAGGAATAGTATTTCTTAAAAAGCACATGGAGGGATAGAAAGTCTCTTCATACATATTCTTAATGAATCTAAGAAATTAAAGGTGTGTTTCTGAAATAGAATGCGGACAAAAATGTTTTGAGTTATCTTTCTTTTTATGGTCATCAAATGAAAATAATGAGACAAGACAGAATTCGGACTAAATGCACATGAGACAAATTCACTGTAATAGAAGCCTTGAATAAAATGTTAATTAAGAATAGCATCTTTTAAAACACCCGAATACATATCAAGCAATTAGAGAAAAGGTAATTGAACCAGAGAAAGGAACCTTTTTGACATTGCCCCAACTTTTTTATAGTCAATCAATATGAAATTTAGGGTAAATGCAATATAAATTAATATTAAGCATAACAAGCGATTTCCGAACTGATAAAACAACTGTGCTTCTAAATGTTATGACCTCCTAAGTTATATTATTTTTTTGTCTATGATAAAGATCGTGACAACAAGAGGCAAATGAATGCTCCACTTCTCACTTTCACTTTCACTTATGAAAAATCTGCGTTGTATTTTTGTTTACAAATTATTTGTACAAATAAATAGTAACTAAACACCAAAAGAGCTGTAAAACAACGACAGTAGAATACCGAAGGAACAAAGGAGTGAAATTTACAAAAATCGAAGTCCAAAGACACGGCCAAAACGAGAATACAGATAACAATAACGCTAGACACAAAAAAAAACAATGACGTTAGACAGATACAAAGCACTGAAACAGCAATAACAACATTCAAAACAAAAGCACTCACAGTGTGAACTCCAGTGAAACTGAAAGTGACATCAGGTGCTTCTGAAGGGTTAAATCGAGTTTCTGCAGATGACCAATTCGACAACCCTTGCCTTCTCAGTGCAGAACAAATCAAAGCATTTGGAAGACACTAAACCAAAAAAAAAGAAATTGTCTTTCATCTAGGACTTATTTCAAAAGTCTGGTTCTTCTAAATAAAAATCTGTCGATTCACTAATATAATAAATAATAATTAAAAGACAGTTGTTTAAAAAATTACATATAATTGATTTTATTATGCACAGCTGTATATCCACACAACACAAAAGCACGCACGTATGTGATTTAATAGATGGGTGTTATGGCCATCTAGGCAACCTTTGACACATCCTCAACCCTCGGTAGCAAATTCAAAAATTTTACAAAAAACCTAAATACAAAAAAATGGTATAAATTCTCTGGACTGTCTTTTTTCTTCGATCTTGCATATTTGGTCTTCCGTCTTCTGGTGTACTTACTTTTGCTTTGTCTCTGGACTTTGAGTTATGTTATCTTGTTTTTTGTTCCTTCGGTATTCTACTGCCGTTGTTTACATAAGCAGTATTTTATATGATGTAGAAATACTCGGCAAATATAGTAAACATATATCAAAAGATGGTATGCAAGACAGTGGTAGGGTTAAACTGGTTTTGGGGTACCAAAAACTCCCCTTAATCTGTCTCGTTTTCATATACCCAAAACAGGTAGACTTTTTACTCCGCGACCACAATCTTGAAATGAGAGAAAATACATGACGATACTTAATTTTAAAAAAAAATTGGTCAAGGATTAATTGCCGCTAATCTACCGGTTAGCTCAAGGAGCCTAATCTGCTGATAAAACATTGTTGCACAACGGAAGAATAATCAAACTCAAAACTAAGAAAAAAGGGATTTGGTACAGAATTATCATATATTTCAGTACACATCGGCAGTATCAATGAGAGGCCAGTGTGTGTGTAAAATTTTCAGTTAACTGGATCTTAAAGCTAATTTAACTGATCAAAGCAGAATATCTTGTCGATATTCTCTATTTCGTAAAGAATGCAAGTTACGCCCCAGTTTATCTGGATTTTTTTTCAGATCCTGGAATTTTTAACATCATTTCCGGATATAAAGGATTAGAAATGCCCCTATAAATAAACTGTTTGCAAGTAACGCCATATTTAGATAATATGAAAAATAAAGGAAATGGGGTAAATGTCAGGGAGGCAACTTCCCATATCCAGGTTAAAAGGACCCAAAACAAAGCATCTAGGGGTCACCGTCCGGTCTTCAACACAGTGAGGAACCTCAGACCATACAGCAAACCCTAAATGGCCCCAAAAGGGTAAAAAAAGTGAATAAATCAATGGAAACAAACCACATCCAATAGCCCAAATATCAAGAAACCAAAGTTTTACAAGAAGACAAGGACAAGCAAATGACCAACACATTCCTGCCCTGGGACAGGCACAAAAATTGCGATGGGGTTAAACTCGTTTTCTTGGATCCAAACCCTCCCCTTATGTGTGGTGAATGGCTAAAAAATAAATACATAAAATGACTCACAGTAAAAATTAAAAAAAAACTACAAAAAAGTCCAACTTATCAAGACGAGTACCCTTACAATAAAGTACATAAAACATGAAGACAATACACACAGGTACTGTCCGGACAAATGCTCGCAGTTTCTGACAGCTAGTTAAGGACATAATTTCCGTTGACTATGATATCAAGCCTTCTTACATATGACACTTCAATTGAAATACTTCTAAATAGATTTGGTATAACAACATCATCAATTATGAAAGAAGAACATGATATTGTGCAATGCCAAATATTGCCAATATGAAAAATTGTTTAAATTTAGTTATGGTGTAAAGCATTTAAGAGATGATCAATATTTTTGCCAACAAAAACCAGAAGTAAAGATTTAACAACAATGCTGTATTTATATCCTTTATGAATAAGTTTGTTCAACGGATTAATAAGTTTTGAAGGACAATTTTTGAATTTATAAATGATATTGCCATAAAAGTTTGGATGTGAAAGGCCCTGATGTATAAGAGCCCTGCATGTAGAACCAAATTTTCTTAATAAGTCAATGTATCTATAATAAAATTTAGAGAATGTTTTTATCAATTTATGATATCTAAACCCTTGATGCAGAAGTTTTTCAGTGAGACAAAGATTTCGGTCGTTGAAGTCCGAAACATCACTACATACTCGTGCATATCGAACAAGTTGTGAAATGTAGACCCCGTAAGAAGGGGCTAACGGAACATCGCCGTCGAGATGGGGGAAATTGACTATAGGGAAGGAGAAATCATCCATTTTATCATAAGCCTTAGTGTTTAACTTTCCTTGATTTATTGATATATCAAGATCAAGGAAAGGAGTATAATCACTGCTGCTATTGGATTTATTTAAAGTAAGTTCTGCAGGATAAATTTCATCTGTAAATTTAGAAAATTCAGAATTATTTAAAGCCAAAATATCGTCCAAATATCTATATGTATTGTTAAATTTATCCACTAAATGCTATTTAGAAAGATCTTTTGAATATTTGCCATGAGTTGTGACTCGTACCAATAAAGAAATAAATCTGCTATGAGAGGTGCACAGTTGGTACCCATAGGAATACCTATTTTTTGCCGATAGACTGTATCACCGAAACGAACAAAATATTATCAAGAAGAAAGTTTAATGCTTTTATCATATCCTGGCAAGTCCAGTTTGTACATTTGTCATGTTTGTCGTCACTGAAAAACGATTTAAATGTATTGCAACAAATGTACGTACATCCATTTTCATATCTTTTATATATATAAGTAGCAAAAAAACGAAGTTACTGTGAATTTAGTTTCTTTATATGGCAATTTCGACAACATATGTCTATTTAGTGCAGATCAGATCGAAAATTTGGAAATCCAAATACAATTTAGATATTGCGAGTTTCCAAATAAAATCGGTTTTCGGGCCAGCACAGAGGTACTGGCTACTGGGCTGGTGAAAACCCTCGGGGACTAACATAGATAGGATAGCTAAAATCAGCTAACGACAGAGCTATTCAAGAGGGGAATACTTCTTAGTTTTGAACAAAAATTTCTAAAATTTAAATAATACAAATTTCCAAATCAAATCAGTTTCGGGCCAGCACTGAAGTACTGTCTACTGGGTTGGGGAATGCCCATCGGCCCAGTGGTAATAAATAACAAAATACCGAAGTTATAAAACTTTTTATATGTATTCAACAGTTTATGAAATATGCAACCTTGTTGTTTGGCTGTGATAGTAAGGATCGCTGAGAACAACAAAAGCGTGCGAATCGTACCAGTTGAAACATATACAATTTGCAGTCTAGAAAAGGGAAATTGATAAAAATGAGATCAATTTACAAAAATACCAAAGTTGCATAAAAACATGTGTTTTAGGGAGTAACCACTAATCAGCAGTATTAAATCAAATAATATTGAAAGCCATACTCCAAAAGTAGTCGAAAAGAAGTACTGATTACAAAAACGTCGAAATAGGACGCTATATCCAGTATCAAGGACTCTACCGAGTACAAAAAACGGAATGAAGCCTCAGTATTTTAAGTGGTTAAAATTTTGATAAAAGCATTAAACTTCTATAAAACACCTCTTAAATTTTTCATGTCAGACAAGTCTGGCTATTTGGCTTGTGAATACCCTCGGGGACCCTGTCCACCCACCAGCAGTGGCATCGGTCGAATGGTTCATACTACAAAAAATACCAAAGTTGCATAAAACAGTAAATTTCGAAATGCTGTACACGTACGCGCGTACGCGTGTTTCACAAAACAACGGCAGTAGAATACCGAAGGAACAAAGGAGTGGAATTTACAAAAATCGAAGTCCAAAGACATGGCCAAAACGAGGACACAGAAAACAATGAGGTTAGGTAGATAAAAAGCACAGAAATAGAAAAGGCAACATTCAAAAACAAGGCACTCACAGTGTGAACTGCACTGAAACTGAGAGTGACATCAGGTGCTCCGGAAGGCTAAGCATGTCCTGCTCTGTTAACAGCACCCGTTACACTGTAAGTGAGTCAATCTAGGAAAATGTCAAAATCGATAGTAGATCCGAGAAGACGTGAAGCAGTAAATTTCTATAAAAGACAAGGTAAAATATTCATGTTAGACAAGTCTTACTATTGGGCTTGTGAATATCCCCGGGGACCTCTGGTCCACCAGCAGTGGCATCGATCCAGTGGTTCAAAATACAAAAATACCAAAGTTGCATCAAAAAACAGTAAATTCGTTATGCTGTACACGTGTTTGAAAACGTTATAGTTAGATCCAGAGAAGGGCATTATTTGGAATCATTGTTAGCTTTATTTAGTTTCAGTTCTTATGGGTAAATGATGTCTACATACTCTTTAAACTTAGCATTTTCAACAGTTATAATATGATCAATATACCACCTTTTATCATTGAAAATAAAAATAAGTTTAACACTGTTTTGTAACGTCAGTATTTTGTCATTTGTATCGTTCATTTTGAAGTTTTTTCATGAAGTCTCGTTTGTTACAGGATAAAAAAAAGATCTGAAATGAGAGGTGCACAAACTGTACCCGTCGGAATACCTTCGACCTGTTGATAAATATAATTGCCAAAGCCAACAAAAATAATGTTGTACAGCAGAAGATTGAGTGCATTAATCATAATATCATACGCCATGAACAATGATTATTGTTAGTAATATGTGGGAGAAGAATCTTTGCTTTTTGTTTCAACAAATGAACTGCAGACCAAAAAATTAGACGTCAAAATTTTGATTTAATAAAATTATGTTGAAGGGCTGTATCAAGAAAAGAAAAAATCATAACTTTCGATGAATGAGACTGGTCTTTTTATTGATTGTAGTTTATCTAAAACTTCAATAGAATTCTATTTATTTACAACATAGTTTTGATCATTTTTTCACAGTTTCTAATTACTATATTGAACTCCTTTATACAAGTAAGTGCACTAATAAAATGGATGGGTACATTAGTAGTAGAACAGTTATTAAATGCCTAAATGAAACGATGCTTTAAGGGATTTTCGTGAAGCTTAGAAGCCCACTACATAGTAGGCAAGGTGTTATCTTTAGATGGAACTTGGAACATATGCATCCTTATAATGTTGTTTGGTTAACACTTTTTCATCACCTTTTGCACTTATTGCACCAAAGAGAAAGGAAAGGCCACGGTAGTATTGTATTCATTAGCTAAAATTACATAAAAGTCAAATGATAGCATGAACATTTGTGAAAATTAAAGTATAACAATATATACTAATGTTTTCCTGAAAGTTTATCTGAAATGTCAATCCGTTAGGTGGATATAATTTTGATGCCATAATAACGTCTGATTAACCTGACGCAAGCATTGACAGACACAAAACGACGGAAATATCGTACTGGTCAATTCTGCACTAGGTGCAGTTGAGACAAGCATTAGAAAAAAATTATATGAATGATAATATAGGTCAGTTGCTGAGGTAGAAATAGATAATTCTGAAAGCCAACACTGATGATGAACATCGTTTTAAAGCTATTGAAGGGGGCGAGACCATTTTCGGGACGCCGGGATTCTCCATTTTTAACTTCGGGAAATCGGGATGGCCCCTCTATAAGACCGGGAATTCGGGATGAATATGCCACCGGGACACCATTTACCTTCTTTTTCCTATTATAATCACTGTTGGTGTTCAGAAATATACATTCTAACATCGCAGCTCACCTTACTATACATACATTGGCGTTCATATATATAGTGCAGCACTATTATTTATCTTTAGAGAAGATATTGAGTTCAAAGAGTCAAAGGAAAACAAAATATCAACGAAAATGAATCTTTGAATGTCCGACAAGAGGAACGAATTTCTGATTTCACCAGTGTGACGGACGAATATCAATTAAAGATGATCAGCTGGTAATAGTTGGTATAACTGAAGAAGTGTTTATTCAAGGCCAGAGAAGTCACTGTATAACCCTCCAACATCTTACACAAAAAGCTGTAAATAAATAAATGTTTTTATTATCACAACATATATACATGTACCCATAAACCGGTTTAACCCTACCGCTGGCTTTTGCTAGTGCCGGTGCCAAGTCCGGCTGTTCCGAGTTCCTATCGTTGTTTACGTTTGTCTTTTGTATTTTTATTGTGGGTTTGTTTCTTGTGCAGTTCCTATTTACTTTGTGGTATATTGCTACGTTTTTCGGCCATTGTAGGTGTTTCCTGTTATCTTTTTTATTCTATGTGTACAAAGAATGCAAACGTTATGTTATTTTAGACGTTTTTTTATCTTTAATGAAAGCAAATTTCCAAAATATTAATATCTAAAGTGAGTAAAAAAATATAGTTGATGCAGTGTAGCATATTTTACGTAAAAGTTGGCTATTACTGGAAAGTGGGATATTGCAACCCAATAGTCAGTACTTCTGTGATGGCCTGATTTATTTTTAAACTTGCAATATCTATATTTTTGACAATTTTGTTTTTAAGTATTCTCAATAATCTTTATCTGATTATGGCTCTTTATTAATATCATATTTGATTATATAGCTTTTATGGAACCATGCTTATTCTGCAGGAGTACTTAATGTCGCACGATGTTAGTGCTTAGGTTTATTGATTTGACTAGACCGATTTTGACTTTTCCCTAATTTCCACGCTTACAGTATGGCGAGTGCTGATGAAAGAGCAGGGTATGCTTACGCTTCTGGAGCACCTGATGTGATTCTCAGTTTCATGGGAGTTCACACTGTAAGTGTCTTGGTTTTTACTGTTGTGTTTTTATTTCTGTGATTTGTAGTTGTCTGACGTCATTGTTTTCTATGTTCTCGTTTAGGCCATGTCCTTTGACTTCGATTTTTGTAAATACCAACCTTTTGTTCCTTCGATATTCTACTGCCGTTGTTCTAACTAATTTTATAGTTATTTCCTATGTATTTAGATATATACATATATATATGTACCTTATATGTCTTGCTTATTCTTTTTTGAATCTGAAATCTTCAATGGTCACACATTTTGTTCAAAGCTTTAGTTTTCATTATCTAAAATGATGAATATTACACCAAGAGAGCTTTGAAGCATACGTGATGCACTGATTTTACCAAACATCAGTAAAGAGACAATGTGGTTATTAATTCAGTACTTACCTATTTTGTTTCGTTGTCTATCTAATATCAGTGAAAATGTAAATGCTAAATTATGCCCCCCCCCTCCCCTTGCCCTAGTATGTATGTCAAATGTCAAAATATTTTTTAACCATCGTAAGAAATATCTTTTTAGTTAACCAACTAACTCCCTAAAAAGGCTTTCGTGTACTGTGTTTTTTTTTTTTTTTTTTTTTTTTTTTTTTTTTTTTTTTTTTTTTTTTTTTTTTTTTTTTTTTTTCTAATTAATAAATATTTAGTTGTTAAGATGGGTCTGGGGAAAAGTTTAATAAAAATTTTAACAAAATATATAGCGAAGCTAAAGGAAAATGTGGCACTTGTGTCTACTAGCATATCAGGTTCAGCATAGCAGACAAATTTAGACATGAATGTCTACAAAATGAAGTTATTTTTGTGTCGATGTTTTTTTTTCTCGCATTGGGAACACTGAAGTACTATAACCCCAAACAAAGAATCTGATGTTTAATAAGCTAATTTAAATGTTCCATTGTTTACGTTTTTCGGTGAATCAAAGTGATTAAAGTTATTGTGGATCAATAGTGCATTAATGTCTTTGTATCTACTTAATGTGACACTAGGCATACCTAATAGTTAGAAATCAAATGATTGCAAATTATTTTGAGAAAAATACACCTTTTTATATTTTGTCTCTCCCGGCGCCGATGTGACCACTGGGTAAATGGAATTCTCCTCCCCTTAAATTAAGTGCTGTGATTAGAAACTTTTGATTAAGTGTAGCTTCGGGTACAGAATTAATCAATTGTAGCTCAAAGAAGGTTTAGGGTTTGAGCTGATTTTTGAATTTAAATACTGTTTTAGAAAACCGTCAGCCAATTGACAGTCATGTCATAATTTATAAAACACTTATTTAATTAAGTAATCAACTTAAGCCCACTTATACTCAAGTATGCTTTGAAATGGGGCTTATCAAAAGTGAGCACTGTACAAATCGTTAGATCTTACTTATATATACTATCAAGAAAATATTACACAACATATAGACTATTGCATACGAAAATATAAATTTTAAGTTTTAAACAGGGTACTCTGCTAAAAGTTATAATTACTTGTCTAAATTGCAGGAAAAATGTTTAAAATTAAGGAGTATTTCACTCACGCATAGCTCTGTCCTTAGCTGATTTTACATTGAGATCTTTTCAGATAGTTGTGTTTTACGGTCTTTTATGCATTTTTCTGTTTTTGGTCTCCAATACATTGTGAGTTGATCTGTACCAAAGAGACATAGATTATGAAAACGGCAATACTCAGAAACCAAAAAGCTTACTTAATTTTCGAGTCAAAACAAGCATGTGCGGTAACCAATGGTTACTTATGCCCACTTATTTGATTCCCCTGCTGGCGGACCGATATTCACCGAGAGTATTTTAACGAGTAGTTCGGTGCTGGTCATATCATCAATAACTGATTTTTTATTTATCTGTTCAGCCTTTATTACTATCATCCCTCCAGAAATATACGGCAGTCCCTATGACACCATTGACGCGTATGTTTTCCAAAATAAACGGACAATTTCATCTAGATTTCAGGTCTTCACGGATTTGACATGACTGGTTTTGCCTAAACCTTGGATTGACTCACTGATAGTGCGACGGATGGTTACCTTTCCGGAGCACCTGAAGTCACCCCCGGCTTCCATGGGATAGAAAAAAGAAGGGAAACGGGGAATGTGTCAAAGAGAAAACGATCCAAAGGGGAGTGATAACAACTCAAAGCCACCATAAGATCTTCAATGAAAGGTGGTGAAACCCCATACCCAACAACAGGTCGGAATCGGCCCCTAAATAAAGAGTAATCAAGTTCGGCGAAGACTCCTATTGAACTAGAAAACAGACAAGACACACAAAGGCTTAATGAATTTCCTGACTTAGGGCAGGCGCAAACCTGCTGCGGCGGGGTTAAACTAGTTTTATTGGGCCAAAACCTCCACCCTATAGCCAATGTGATCAATATAAAAAACAATCGTAACAACAGTAAAATTCAGTTAGCAAACATGACTGAGTCAAGGGGGTTCAGTCAACTGTGAAAAATGAAACTTAAAGAACTAAATATACGGACATAAACATGAAATCAAAAAAGACTACCAGCAGTTAACTGGCATGCCAGCTCCAGACCCATTATCAACCGACAAATAAAGTTATGCACCCTCAGTATACAGCTTCCACCAAGATTCCTTCACACTATAATTGCCTCAATTATGAATGTCATCTTTATTTCAGTGCCTCTTGGTTGACTAACGTTCTTGTTTTGACTTTGTTTTACTGTGTTCCTATTTTTTGCCATGTCTATGGACTTTAATTTTTGTTATCACCACTTCCCTTGTTCCTTAGGTATTCTACTGGCGTTGTTTGATTCGATCTGCATTGAGGATACATAGCTTCTGTAGAACCTAAATTTGCAGCAAATTTGATTTTTTGTGTAATTTACATTACTTTGAAAGTATACGGAGCATGCATACAGTATCAAAAACCACATACTGGTCTGAATTATTCTGATTTGTCTTGACTGTATGCTTTATTGTTACAGTGTCAGTTTTTCTTGATTTTTCTCATCAGTTTCTGGTATTTTTAGCATTGCCGTTGAAACTAAGATGAGAAATACCCTAAATGATGAGATGTTTTCAGGTTGCGCCATATTTCGATATCAGATTTTTATATCTTCTATAAAACTTTAAAATATATTTAAAAATTTATAAAATCTATAACCATGTGGTAACAGCTTGAATGTGATAGTAAGGATACGGACATCTAAATAAAAAAGTAGGATATATACACCCCGTAGGATGGAGCCTTAGGAACGTCGACGTCAAGTTATGGGAAATCAATAACACCCCTTTTATTTTTTCCAAAGTCAACGATGATAGTAAAATCCAGGAAAGGGTAGTATTTAGAATCCCTGTTTGCTTTATTAAATTTCAGTTTTTGTAGGTTAATGATTGTCAATAGTAAGGATATCGTTAATATATCTGCTGTTATCATTGCAAATCACAGAAATAACCTGTCAGTGTTTTGTATGGTTCCATATTGTAGGTTTCCATGAGGTCCCGTTCGTATCAGAGCAGAAAAAGATCTTCACTGAGAGGTGCACAATTTGATACACCATCTTCAGCATCATATCTGGACTCATATAGAAAAATATGAAAGGATATGGAGTGAATGTACATGTGACAAAAACGCACACGATACATAGAAAACTCCAGTTTATCAAGGACTGGGCTTTTATTCCTGTCTACATCTTGATGTCGGATGAGGGTCTTCAACAAGAGATGAACAATATTCACCCCCTCAAGCGAGATGAAGAAGGTCCCCAACGTGCACTTAGGCGGTATTCTTGACAAAAATGTTGAGCAACATCGATCGCAGCTACAATATGTCACTGAAGCAACACATGTCGGAGCGGTCAATGAGAAAAAAAATAAAACCGGACAATGTCTGCCTTCAAATATTTATCATTAAGTAGCCCGACGAAAGACAAAAATAAGGACAAAACATGTAATAATATTTGTCCATTCCTTTTATATTAAATCGTTCGCTTTTGTAGTAGATGTAGTTTGTACAGCGATTCTTCAAAAGAACATAAGTACAGTCTCAATAACTATACACCAAAGTTATGTTCAACCACTGTTAAGATTACAGTCGTAATCATGATTGACATATCATTAAATTGACATATCGTTAAATTGTTGCTATTTTTCAAATGAGAAAATGCATATTCTTAGCAAAGAATAGAATAGAGAGGGACCTTGATCAATAAGGAAAACTCAAATTGGCTTTATGAAAGGTAGAGAGATTGGTGAATGTACACAATTGATAGTTGATTTGATAGCAAAAGAAACCGCAGAGGAGATACCTCGTTTAATAAAAAACTTTAAGATTATCTTGAATGACATTCTATCATTAAAACTTTTACTGCCTGGCAACACAGTTTTTGTTTTAATATAATATTTTTATAACATAAATAAACAATTTTCTGAATTGTTGTAATAAAAAGAGGAGTTCTCCAAAGAATCTTCATTTCAAATGCAAAAACTACTCGGTGCATTCATACAGATTAAAATAGCATGAATGGTATGAAAATAGGAAACTTAGTACACTGAGACTGACGTTATCAAAATATTAGATTTTTTTATCGACAATATTTTTGTCGAATTCGGAGGTCGTGTTTTCCAAGAGACAATAGGGATTCCAATGGGAAATAAGTGTGCGCCACTCCTAGCTGACTTTTTCTTTTACTCGTATGAGGCCAAGTTTTTACGATGGCCTACACAAAAAACAAAAAACATTTAGCCCCTTCCTTTAATTTCTGCTTTCGCTACATAGACGATGTATTTTCTCTTAATAATCCAAAATTTAAGGAATATATACATCAGATCTATCCCAAAATGAGCTTAAAATTAAAGAAACTACTGATACAACTACTTCAGCTTCGTACCTAGATCTTTTGTTGTGTGTTGACTAAGATGGACGTTTGAAATCTAAGCTATATGCGTGATGATTTTAACTTTCCAATTGTGAACTTTCCCTTTCTTAGCAGCAACATACCTACCTCTCCAGCCTATGAATCGACATTTCACAGTTGATTCGTTACTGTCGAGCTCGTAGTTTATACTGTGATATTTTAACAGAGCAAAGACACTGTCCCAAAGCTTATTAGTCAGGGATTTGTTAGGCCTGTGTTGATTTCACCCCTCAAGACGTTCTATGGCCGTCACCATAACATCAATGAAAGATTGGACGTGTCCAATACATCGGCAAACGAATACCAAAGCAAGAACAATGAAAGAGGAAATTCTAAAATCATAAAATCCAAAATCACGGCAATTCACAGCAACACGGATTTAGACAGTATGACAAAGACAAAACAAATAAACAAAAAATGAACAAGAACGCCACAAAACTAAAGCACTAGCAGTGTGAACCCCTACAAAAACTGAGGTATCATCAGGTACTCCGGAAGGATAAGCATGAAAGCGGAAATACTCAGCTAGATTCACGTCTTTCCGGATTTGACTATAATGATTTTTACTTTTTCCAAGATGACTCCCTTACAGTGTGACGGGTGCTGTTTACAGAGCAGGACATGCTTAACCTTCCTGGGCACCTGATGTCACTCTAAGTTTCATGGGAGTTCACGCTGTGACTTTTCCTTAGGGTTCAAAGGTAAAGCCTATCCCATTCTGAACCCGTGAAATGTACTCTTTAATGGATATGTATTTGAGAAAAGTTTTTTTCACATTTAAACATATGGGACTTAAATACTACAAAGTTTTAAAGCATAAGGTCTTATGGTCATTGAGATTTGCAATTCAATTAGATTTGACACTTGATAAATAAATCTGAAAATTTGTAGTACAGCGAAGCCAATAATACCGATATTCAAGCCTTACAATCCATTAAACAGACACATGAACTTCTAAAGGAATGAGACTGGATGCGCCGATAGAGTAAGCATCTTCTGTTGTACACCATTTCTCATCCTCTATGTTAGAAATGAAATCATATAATTAGAATAATAATGGACGCTTGCATGTCACTAAATCTTTCCTTGTACCAGCGCCCCTCATTCTCAAACATGAGTAATAACGATCTCAAAGGATGTCCGTAGGTTGAGATTTTAAACATTCCTTGCAACACCTTCCCATGTTGATCAATCGTGTTGCAAAATTAAATTTATAATTCCTGTCTTGGACAATTGCTTCCTCTCTTTTTCTCTGGTTATCAAAACATTCTACCTAATACCTATCTCATATACACTTTTTGTTATTACTGATCACTGTTTCTCAGATAAACTTGACACTTTGATCCCTAGAAATATTGAATCAGAAAATTATGAAGATAAGCTGTGTAATTGTTAAATTAATTTCAAATATTTTGTTTTTCTAGTATAACATTAATCGTAGAAATAAAAAAAACTTCACTGTTACTAAAAGGAAAAGCCAATTTAGTGTTGTTAATTTTTGTATATGTGTGTTCTCATTTTCTTTTCTGTGCCGTGCTCATGTTTTATCTTTGTTTCTTTGTTTTTCCGACGTTGCCATTGTCCTTGGATTGTTCGTTTCGGTTCTCACTTAACTTAGCCCGACCAATATTTTTTTTCAAAAGGGGGCCCGGAACCCAATTTTTTTTAAAAACACCTAGGAATTTTAAATATTTTCCTACCTAAAGGGGGGGGCGGGCCATCCCGCCCCCCCTAAATCCACCACTGCTTAGGCATCCTGAAAAGATGAACAATAAAAAATTTTAAAAAGCCCTTCAACCACAATAACACATATAAATTTGAACGTAAAAAACAATTTGATATTGATATTTTATAAGAAAACATATGACAATAAATAATTTACAATTAAATTTTAATTTCTCCGTTACATTAAACACAAATAAGCACAGTATGTGAACTGTTTTAATACTTCCGGTCAATACTATCCGCATGCTCCTTTGCCTTCATTCTTAGAGATACAATACTTGAATTCCTTGGGTCCATTTCGTTTATTTTAGAAATGCCGTTTAGTCCAGTTTGAAAATTGTGTAAACTTGGATTTGATGCATTGAAAACAGACGATGCGATGAACGGAGAATATGAAGACAATCCACCGGGTAATGATGTAGGAGAGGTCAAGGCCATTGATGTACTTCCGGAATTCAGTATTGGTGCAGTCATCCATGGATCCAGCGGAAGGGAACTACCAAAACTACATGATGTTTTATTTGAAATCGTTGACAATGGAAAATTGTCGTTAATTTTCAAACTTGTGCTTTCTAGCTTTTCTTGTCGTCGCCATTTGGCCCGTCTGTTCTGGAACCAGACCTGTGACAGAAAAAATCTTTTCATTAATGTGTAAAAATAAATAAATAACAATTCAATTCTTAATCTTTATCGTCTCATTGCTTACACCTCCTGATCGTTGGCATTTGATCTTCATTTGTTTTCATTTTTAGCTGAAAAGGTATAAATTGTACAATCAAATTCATTTTTACTGCTAGATGCTACAGAAAAATAATAAGTTTAGCGCATCATAATTGCCTTATGATTGCCAACATTCTGACCTCTGATTTTTTTTTTTTCTGCCATATACCCATTTTATTTTAAATACCTTTAAACTATTTGTTATTTTCATATTATGTTAATGAAGATATTTGTTAACTTTTCATGGTTTCTATTTGAGGCTAATACATAAAAAGGACCATTTAGACCTCTTTTAAAAATGAAAAAAATCTAAATGGCACCAGGGTGCACAAGCCGAGTTGCAACTTCAAATATCATGTGACAAAAGTTAATGCGAAGACCTGAATATTTCTAAAATTGTCTATTTATTTTCTTTCCTACCTAATATCCAAAATTCTAAGAATTCAAGAAGGTCTATTTTCTTGTTTCATGTCTTGACATTTCATTATATAAATCTGTTTTCAGTCACTGTGACCTTCACTGACCTTGACCTTTGACCTACTTCCTCCAAAATCAATAGGGTTCCTCCCCTCCTGGTGTCCAACAACATATCCAAGTTTCATTTCAATTAGATGTAAACTTTTTGAGTTATCATCCCGACCCGAAACCATTTTTTTCTGAAATTTTTAGTCTATTTTTGGTCACCGTGACCTTGACCTTTGACCTACTTCCTCCAAAATCAATAGGGTTTCTCCCCTCCTAGTACCCAATAATATATCTAAGTTTCTTTCAATTGGATGTAAACTTTTTAAGTTATCATCCAGAAACCAAATTTTTCTCAAATTTTCAGTCTAATTTCGGTCAGTGTGACCTTGAACTTTGACCTACTTTCTCCAAAATCAATAGAGATCCTCCCCTTTTAGTACCACACGACATACCCAAGTTTCATTTCAATTGGATGTAAACTTTTTTAAGTTATCATCCGGAAACCAAATTTTTCTCAAATTTTCAGTCTATTTTCGGTCACCGTGACCTTGACCTTTGACCTACTTTCTCCAAAATCAATAGGGCTCCTCCCCTCCTGGTAACCAACAATATATCCAAGTTTCATTTCAATTGGATGTAAACTTTTTGAGTTATCATGCGGAAACCAATGTTTGACGCCCGCCCGCCCGCCCGCAACACCAAACCAATAGCCGAGTTCAACTTCGTTGCAACTCGGCCAATAAAATAAAAAGAGATAAGGGGTATGCGTATGCTTTTATGTATTTGTAGAGACTTTGTCTCATGTACATTTACTCCTTATCCTTTCAATGTTTTTTTAATTGTACGTCATAGCAAACTTTACGGCTTTTTTCTACGATACAAAATATCAGTATTCCGTCATTGGCCCATTATTATCAGCACAGATATCAGAACTGAACTATTATCTCATACTGAAATGAAATAGACGATCCTCTACCGACATGAAATACATTGCTTATACATTTCAGATCCTGAACGGAAAGGTCTAAATTCAAATTTCACACAAGAAAGCTTATTTCCGTTCTGATTTGAAAATTAATCATCTTATTATGAAGAGAAACTGGATATAACTTTTCAAGAATTTACAACATGTGTATTGTTTCTTTTTTTATAATGTACAACATGTGTATTTTCTCTTTTCTTTTTATTTATTTATTTTTTTTTTAATTTACAACATGTGTATCGTTTCTTTTTTTTCAAAAAATCGACTTGATTCTTAGTGCTAAAATATATGTTTTTGCTGTATTTTGTGTCATTAATAAATCTAATAGAGAAAATAAATTAAAATGTATTATAATTTTAAGTCATTGAAGTTATCAATGACAATGAATAAATAATATTTACTTTGTGATTGAAGTAGGGAATCGATGGTCGTCAGATGGTTTGACGCCGTAATGAATACTGATTTGTATTATTGTCAACATATAGCCTTCAAAGGGATTTTACATTATTTGATTTTTCCCATAATAGGATGGGGCGTGGTCATCTACGGGGTATCTTTTTAATGTTCAAACTGAATAGAAGATCAATTTAAAAAATTATCTATTGATAAACTCTTGAAAGCAATTAAAATGCTCGTGTTTCTAATTCAGCAATCAAATGGTTGATATCACGGATAATTGGAGTCCTTCAGCCATGGTCCTCGGAATAAGATATTGCAACTCTTCTGGTACAGAAAGGCAGACAGGCACTGCTTTGACAGCTGTCTAACCTAGTCTAATGTGATGTTTACCAATCTAAAGAGGTTCACGCTAAGTCAATTAGATCCCGCACACACTAAGGTCTGGCATTAGAGAGCCCTATAATTTATCTAATATCCTCATTTCTTTTAATAAAACCTCATTATTCGCTCTCAAATAACTGCTAATGATATTAAAGTCTGTTGTTATATTCAATGTTACACACGTTAAAAATCAGTGACAATAAATTAATTGGATAATGGAGTTGTGAATTTAGACAGACCATTGGAACGCTGCAGGGATCACGTTGAATTTCGTCAATGACTAATTGTTTCATCCTCTCTATTATTTTCACTTTCTTACAGCATAAGAATTTGACAAGTTAAGTAGAACTTTTTATTCACACTGACATGCTGGACATTCTTTATTAACTTAGGTAAAGTTCATTATACTTATGATGAATCACAGTTTGTATTCTAATCGAATTAAAATTATATCCTACAAAAAAGGAAGAAATCACCAATAAAATCGAACTTCATTCATAAACATTTTTAATGTAATGAGGATGTTTCTTCCTAAAATTAAGCATTTTTAAATTCTTGTTGTCTGTTCTTTTTTATATGATTTTATTCGTTTATTATTGTGCTCTTCTTATTCTTATTTTCACAATGTTAATCTACCTTTATAAATGCTTAATACAATATATCTGAATTAGGAAATGAGATTTGAATGTTTGCTCAAAAAACTGTCTACTGACATAGCTAGAAAAGCTGTTGAGAATAATTTTATAAAGTCGAACTTGGATAGCTCAAACATCCAGAGGGACTGATGAAAACAGGTGCTCGCGATATCGAGGTGTTCAAACTTAAGCAAAGAGGCGACAAAAGGGTTCGAAACATCCATGGCGTTCGAGCTATTGCAGTTTAAGCTAACAAATTAATAGCATGTGCTCTATAAATTATCAAGGGAAAGCTTCAATGCAGTCCATTTTAATCACCTAAAAAGGAGATTTTTACGTTTGTTAAAGTAAAATGCATGTATAGAAAGTCTTTGAAACAACATCAAAAGGAAGAGTATGTATAGTTTTAATTGATGCTTACCTGAACTCGAACTTCTGGCAAATTTATTTTCAAAGCTAACTCTTCTCGGCTATATACATCAGGGTAATGGGATTTTTCAAAGGCTCTTTCTAATTCATGGAGCTGGTACGTTGTAAATGTTGTTCTATTACGTCGAGATTTCTTCCTTGGATCTGAATCATCAAGCTTTTCATCGTCTGACCGCTCTTGGTCCTTTCTTAAATTGTTTATCTTTTCTATCACAAAAACAAATATTTGTCGTAAGTAAAATACTGTAAATTCATTGACATCAGTTTAATTATCATTTTTTTTTAAATTTATTGCATAGAAAACATTCCAATATCAACAAATTTTGTATAAGAATAAGGATTTTATTAAACCAATCAAGAACTATAAAGGGCATCATAATACAACAAAATACACTACGATTGATTAGACATGTAATGCAACAAACAAAAATAGACCACTACTGGCAGTGAAGGGCAGGACCAGAGCTTGACACATTATGCTTGTGTCTTATCAGTCTCCCCAAACTTCGTTTGGGAGACTTAACAATAACCAAATTGTTACAAAGAAAATTACTCATTTGGTCTGTATTTGTGTCTTATGTCAAAGCATTCTGTAATAGTTTGAACAAGATGTATCAGAGTTGGCAAATGCTCATTTGTGAAATCTTGCAACAACAAATTGATTCCAATGTTATATTTAAAAACTTGTGCAAAAAAATCTGTTTTATCAAATGGTAAAACTCGCTGTTTGTTATGGAATGGACAGCTAACAATAAAATGCCTTTCATCTTCAACTTTATTTGAAAGTATTTGATAAACAGTAGCGACATAATCTTTGGGATTTCCCAATGTAAGTTTTGCTATATCTACCCTTTTCTGTTATTAAATCATAAACACTTATTCTCATTTTACGTATATCTTATTTGAATCTTTCAATCAATCAGTGTGTTTTTGTGCTTGTTTGCTTGTCGACGAGTTTTTATTTATATTTTGTGCACATGATCTCAGTCATGGTTTTTATTGAGTCCGTGTTGTTCATCGTTGTATGTGTGTGTGTTTACTTTTCTGTGTGGTACTCCTGTAATGTCTTCAAATGATGAAAGACAAAAACCAAACGTAAATAACGATAGGAACTCGGGATACCCGCACTTGGTAATGGCACTATTAAGAGCAAGCGGTATGGTTAAACTGGTTTATAGGTACCCAAACCGCCCCTTTTTCTACACCGCATATTAAACTTTTTTTTGATGGGTATTAAAAAACTTTTAGGGACCGACCATTTAACCTGAAGGGGGGGGGGCTATGGTTTTTTTTCGAAAAAATATTCTGATTCTGATTTTATGTGAAAAAAATTTTTTGGCTGCAAAAGTGATGAAAAATAATATTCTGAATGGGGCTTTCTGCCCAAAAAAATAATGTTTATTTTCAAAAAAAAATATTTTGTTTGTACAAGTTGAAAAAATAAATAATTTAAAAAAACCATAACCCCCCCTTCAAGTTAAATGGTGGGTCCCTTAAATGTTTAACACCGAATATATCTTCACTGCTTGTTCTTGGTTGGATTTAATGGAGAATACTGCAGAATTTGTTTATACAATAATACACACAAATTTTTCCTATAGTATTCTATATATGAAAATTTGATATATTTGTATAATTTGATTTTTTCAATTCATTTCCCTCATTTATTTCAATCGTTTGATGGAGTGGGATAGTTGAAATATGTTTTCTGTTTAATTAAATTTAAATAAGAATAAATGAAAACTGAAACTGCAATTGTGGTATGTAGATTTGTAAAAACCATTTTAATTTTTTACAATTGAAATATTATCCCTACTGTTAGTGCATGACAAAAAACCACCCATACAGTAACGCTAGTGGCGTAATACACTGTTTTTCTGAACAAATTTCAGTTGTACTTGATCATTGCAATGGAAAATTAGAATATATTTGTTGCGACATTTTAACATCCTTTTTCAGTCATACAAATTAGTTTCACACATCGACAAAACAATCAATTAATGAACAATTGTCAAGACTCGTAGATTTAATAGTTTTATATAAATTGTACAATAATGCAGTAAACATTTAAAATGAGACAAACGTTGAATTAAAATAGAGGTATCAATTTTTTATCGACCTTTCTGGTAAAATATTATGTTTTGTCTGTCAATATTCATAATTGTAAAAGAGTTTTTATATTTGTAAATCTTTCTTGGTATTTTTTTTTTTCTTTTTTTTGTTTTATGATTTAATTTAAAATTGAATTATGGTTTGATATAAGAGGAAAATTGCAATAAATAATGTTTATTATAAAAAAAATATCAGCAATTGCTGAGTGGTGGAAATTATTGCCTCAATCTGTTATCCTGTTTAGGTGGTAACTGTCATCCTTTATATTCTTTTCTTTTATTTAAAGATTTAAAGTCAATATCAAATCTGTTTCAGGAGGTACATACTAGTATCCAAATGGCGATCAAGAGAACATGGAGAGAAGACAGGAACAAAGACGATACATTATATAACAAAGCAAGTTGGTTTGCTTTTAGTTTTTATCCATCGTATAGTTCCCGTAACATATATGGGGGGGGGGGGGTAAAGGGGGGTCCCCAACACGAAAGAACGTGCTTAAAAATTGCCGAAAACGAAACACGAGTGATAAAAATGGCCAATCACGAAACACGGAAAATTGCTGCTCATAGTTCGCCGAAAATTTGAGAAACCATTATCATTTAAGGTAATTCATGCATCTTATCTAAAGTTTTTTTTACCTGAAAGCTCTTAAAATCAATAAAAATCTGTGAAATTTTGCTTTTTGATACTTTCCGGTACCGTTACAATTCTGATTGTAACAAGTCCCTATTTTTTTTATAGGAAAATGAACACGCACGAAATATAAATTATCCAAAACGAATCACGAGCTCAAAATATGGACAATAACGAGGCACGTGAAATAATGCCAACACGAAAACACGTGGAATAAAAACACAAAACACGAAAACACGAATTCATAAAACGCCAAAAACGTTGCACGAAAATAACCCTTTACCACCCTCATATATTAGTTTCTTGCGTATAATGGTAGTTTGGATAAATCCCATCATTTTGATTTTGTGCTTAACTGAAATGGAAAGATAACTGCAAACGCCAACGCGTAATGGAAACTATAATTCAAGGCCAGAATGAAAAAAGGGTGATTACCCCCAAAAAAAGACATTGCACAAACGTAAACAATGATAGGAACTCGGTACAGACATGAATTACTTAACGTTTATGATTTTAAGAGAAAGTTTGATTTTTTTTTCTTTTCTTTTTTTTTTTTTTTTTTTTTTTTTTTTTTTTTTTTTTTTTATGCTGAAACCAAATATATATATATTTCTGCAGATTATCACGTATTTCGCCATTTCGCCAGTTATAGAGTCCAAATTAAACAATTTTAATGAAAATGCTAAGACAACGATATTCTAAAAGGGGAGATAATAAAATAAAATATTCTATATAGACGTCAGATTTACCAAAATATTTTGAAAACTAAGTAGGCGATGCAAAGTTTTCTTTTTATTTTAAGAAAACATTCCAAGTTGGAAATCCTGATACATTAATGTACAAATTTTTCGTTAAGTTTTACAGCAAAAGTTAAAATACCCCTTCTTCAATATATGTCCATTAGAGATAGTTCACTTTAGCTCTAATTTAAAAATACATTTTGACCGCGCTATTGCGTTTTAGTAACTTATCTGATCATTAAAATTAGTGTGCTGTATCAAATTGAACAACTGATCTGACAGTACAACAGTACAAAGTTTGTTTTGTCGATCGAACATACCAAAGAACATTGATGTTGTCGATGACACTTTAGAAACCATCAAAGGAAATTTAAGATTTTTTCCAAAGAGAACAAAAGAGTAAAATCTAAGCTAGAACAGGGTCATGTAACAGATTCTGTTTTGATTAAACATTATTTTATCAATAAATAATTTACTTGATTTTAAAATATTTTTTCAGTGATTACAGTCATACAATTTTTCATTTATGCTGTTGCTAATCCAATTTTATTAAATTAACCATATATTTGGAAAACTTTTATGATTCCACCAGAATATACGGTATTCCCAATGTTCTAAATTGATTTCCACTGAATAGACATAAGTTGTCGAAATAGCCACTAAGAGAAACGAAATTCACAAAAAATTTGGTATCTTTTCATTATTGTCTTTAGTTATTTTTATGTATGTGTTCCAAGTAATTTGTAAGATATCACGGATTTAATTTTTCTTTAATGTTTCTGTGATAGCCTGCAGTTTAGGGGGGTTGTACATATTTTGAAATAATGTAAATTATATTTTTAATATTTCAGATTAGCTATTTCTGATTAATTACTGATAGTAATTAGTAATATATGATAGTTATTTATAATTTTATATTTGTATATGACATTCCCGACTTGGACCATATGACAGTGACGATCTTTGAATTTTGAATTCTTATGTTCGGTTCGGTATTTTCCGTTTAACGGATGGTTAAACCGCAAGTCTTTTCTGCAATTTCATTGGGTAATTTCCTTTGGCGGTTTTATTTCTTTTTCTTCTAACCTTTCTTTGTCAGACCACAATTTAATTTGGAAGGAGACGAAGGTGTTTTTGTTCGTCCCAGTATTTTGTGATACTATATTACATTCTTGGAGTAAACTTATTTCTATCTCAGGTGGTCAGATATTGTCAAGATGTAGATTTCCAGTTGACTAAATGATATTGTAAATAGCAGTGTGCCACTTGCACGATATGTGAGGGCATTGACTATTATTATCCTCATGTCGAATAAAATACATCAAGAACCCAGCTGATTTGTTTATTGTTTATCTGGTGCTCTACCAGGCCGAGTTACATTTCTTGAACTTACAATGAGGTATGAGCAGAGCTCATTGTTGGAGGCCTTAAAATGAAGAACAACAATAAAGCGTTGTTCCGTTGTTTGATTTTACCATGAATTTGTAGAGACTTTGTCTCATCACTGACGTATATCCCCATTGTCGCATGTACATTTACTCCATATCCTTTCTTTGTTTATTTAAAACTGGAGTTTCTCTCTTCAGCAGTCTGAAGTCCGTAAAAAAATTTCCAGTGCGAGAGATGTATATTCTTTATATATTTCAGTTATGGTGGTGTACATGTTCTTGAGAGAATATCTCATATTAATACACCATTTGTCATTTTGATTTTTGTAATCGCTAAATAGTTTTCTGACCATTTGTTTATACTGCCCACATTTTATAATTTTTCTTATGCCAAGTTTTCTTCTAATTGACTCGATAAATTCCTTGTGGTTGTTTATGTGTTGTGATTGTTTACTGTTAATGTTTTTATAGGGTAAAGAATGACAACGATTTTAAGAAAACTTTGCATGTTATTTTATGTTTGTTGACAATCCAGCATCCATGAACAAAATGGAAGATACACGGACATTAAGAATCTAACACCAGGGGAAGTGCGAGACAGGAGAATCTCGGGCACCCAAGGGTAAGATTTACAGTCTCGGACGAAGCTTGCTGAGTCCGAGATGGTTGAAATCTTACCCGAGGGTGTCTGAGATTCTCTTGTCTCGCACTTCTACTGGTGTTTGATTTTATTTCTCACTGTATTCACCCTAAGATATACTAAAAATGTCGTTCCCTTTCGTCTGTTTACACAAGGAGTTATGTCCCTTTTTGTTACGTCATAAAATCAGGAATGAACACCCGAGCGCGCCATATTTTAAAAGCCGATCTTTCTTGTTTTTTCCAGTGAAATGTTACTTCAAATGATATAACACTTTAATAATACGTAGATTAAATACATTTATGATCACTAATGAGGACAGATGTAGAATACAGACCCTAATATGCAAAACACGATATTTGCCGGTAAACTGCACGTGAGTTTTTTGTCTTACACTAGTGTAAGACAATATGAATCTAACACGGGTGGGTGTGCGAGACAAGGAAATCTCACACACCCAAGGGCAAGATTAAGGTTGTCTCTGACGAAGCTTTGCCGAGTCAGAGACTACCTAATCTTGCCCGAGGGTGTGTGAGATTTACCTTGCCTTGTCTCGCACACATACCCGTGTTTGATTTGTTTTCTCAGTCTGCCAACACGAACGGGCAGTTGCTGATTTTGACATTGGACATCATGTTTCGTACTATCAAGCATAAAGTTAGATCTCTGTTGACATCAAATAATTCAAAACATATCACATTACACAATTATTTACTTGGCTTACTCTGGCTTTTCATTTGTGTTTACTTATACACTGAAATCGTTTGATCTGAAATTTGACCTTCCTCACTTTTGTTTACTTACGGGAGTTACGTCCCTTTTTATGACGTCATTATATTCGAGCGGGATTTTTGAATGTTGTCGAGTATTACATTATTTTCAGAATTATCTGGTACATGTAATAGGTGTCAAGAGTTAAAGACGCAGCTTTATAAGTCGACGTTTTGGAAAATGTGCTTATCTAAAAAGAAAAAAAAAACAAGAAGTCCATTGCAATTCAAATGTCAAGCAGACACAAAAACCGCGGGAAAAAGATCGTGTAGGTGTTCTCACCCAGGCGGTTGGGTGAGACGGAAAATGGGTGGGTGAGAAGGAAAAATCTCACACAGGCATTGGCTACATAGAAAGCACTACAGGTAGGGTGAGAAAAGGAAATCTCACACTGCTAAAAATAGGAACTGCTGTGTCTCAAAAGTGAGAAATAGCGTTGTGAGACATCTAGTAATGAATTTCGCTCATACCGGTGGTAGGGACAGTCTTGAACTCACTAAACGATACGAGCAGAGCACTGTTGAAGGCCTCATGATGACTTCAAGATGAAGAACAACAATAAAAAGCGTTAATCCATTTGTTCCAAAGCTGTGATCTGTTCTGATTTTGGCTTTGCGTTTCCTAATGTTCTCTTTTATTTTTATATATCTTTCGATTTAAGGTTTTCTAAATGTTTGGTATTAGACATGACACGTAGAAATCTGCATTCACTGAATAGTAACTTCGGTGTTTTGTTACTTTCAACATGTTTTGATTTCTGGTTTTCCACATGTTTTAATTTGAAAGAAGACATTTATTGCCGAAACGGCAATCTGTAGATCCAAAATTATAATAAAATGAAAAAGGATAACAGGAAACACCTACAATGGCCGAAAAACACAGTCACATTCCACAATGTACCAAGGAACAGCACAATAAAAATACAGTCACATGACTTAATGTACCAAGGAACTGCACAATAAAAACACAGCCACATGCAACAATGTACCAAGGAACTGCACAATAAAAACACAGTCACATGCCAAAATGTACCAAGGAACTGCACAATAAAAACACAGTCACATGCCACAATGTACCAAGGAACTGCACAATAAAAACACAGTCACATGCCAAAATGTACCAAGGAACTGCACAATAAAAACACAGATACATGACACAATGTACCAAGGAACTGCACAATAAAAACACAGTCACATGCCACAATGTACCAAGGAACTGCACAATAAAAA
>MJUU01073208.1:12546-24425 GCA_002080025.1 Modiolus philippinarum | reverse complement strand
CAATGTACCAAGGAACTGCACAATAAAAACACAGTCACATGACACAATGAACCAAGGAACTGCAAAATAAAAACACAGTCACATGCCACAATGTACCAAGGAACTGCACAATAAAAACACAACAAATAAAGACAAAAGACAAACATAAATAACGACAGGAACTCGGGACAGTCGGACTTGGTACCGGCACTACCAAAAACCCAGCGCTAGGGTTTAACCGGTTTATGGGTATCGAAATTTTCATATTTTTAGCTATCAACCCTAAAGCTTTGTTGCATCAACATACGCGGTCCTGAAAAAGTAAAATATATAGTGACACAGCATTTTTTCGTTTATCACTTAATAGATATTTTTGCTTATTTTTTATGTAGGAACTATTGCTTATTATTGAAATTACCTCAATAGGAAGAGCAACAACACAGCATTGTTCAATGCAGAAACTAAATTACCAGTAAGTTCGCTATTTTGTTATTTACTTTAAATTATCATATATTGATATTGACCATCTCATAAGCATTTACTCCATAACCATTATACAATATATAACTTGTATATGAACCCAAACCAGCCCACAAAAATTACTTTGCAATTTATATTCTCTAAAAATAAGGATATTTGAGTATGTCCATCTTTTTGACGCCAACAAACTTTGAAATGCCTCCAACTTGTCGCGTGCCTTTCAGATTTTTGCATTCAAAGTTAATTATTCAACATTGGCTTTTTTATCAAAAATAGGCGTAAATGATGACTCACAATTATTCATTCAAATGATTATAAAAAATATTTGTAAATAATCATCAAAATATTTAGCCCATTTTAAAAGAAATATTTTGTGTACAATCAAAAAAATATTACATGGTTGATTGAGCTCAATGAAAATCCTCCCAAATAATGATGTTGAATAACAACTATTTATTCAAATATTTCTACAATGTATATCCAATCAGAAATGACGAGAAAGACAGGATGATGTAAATGTTTTAAATATAAGATGAACACAAAATGGGGAAATTTACAAAAATTGCATAAAACAGTTCATTAAATTTCAAATTGAAAACGGAATTGCAGTAAATTTTGAGTTCTTACAAAATAGATTGAAAGATAGCATATTACCATATATTGTTACCCGCTTATTTTAATTCTCGTATTTCCTTTATAGTTTTTGCTTTGTAATTGCAACATTTACTGAAACAACGGCAGTGATGATTACAAAAATCGAAGTCTAAAGACATGGCAATAACGGCAACAGAGAAAAACGAAGACAAAACAAGGACGTGAGACAGTCACAATGCACGGAAATAAAATCACTGAATGTGTTCTATAAATATCAAAATACCGAAGTTACTGTTAATTTATTTTCTGCATGCATATGTAAGAGTATACAGTAAATCTGTATTTATTTTGTTGATAATTAAATTTGCTATATAAGTTGTATAAATAGCCTCTTGTGGAAACAAAAATTTACTGTCATATCGGTAAGTCTAAAGAAAATATTATTGATATTATTAATAGATTCTTAAAATAAAAAAATACTCTTATATTTTGAATATGGTCAAGAAAATGACAGATGCCTTTTCACAAAATTTAGGATAAGTGCACATCATCTAAATATTGAAAAAGGTAGATACACAAATTTAAAAGTTGAAGATAGGAAATGTGAATTATGTGGTATTGGCATTGAAGACGAGATCCATTTTTTGATTAAATGTAGTAGCTTAAATGATATAAGAAAACCTATTTTTGAACAGATTTGTAATTTAAACAAATATTTTAAATATCATACAGATGATAATAAATTTATTTGGCTTCTTAGTAATGAGGATAAAAATATTATTTTAATTTTGTATAAATTGCTAAAACAGTTATTTCAGAGGAGAGATCATTTATTAAGTTTGCAATGAGAGTTGTCTCCCTCTGGTATTGGTATGTAAATAGTTCCAGGTGGTACAATGTGTTTTAATCATTATATTTTATATGTTATATGTGTAATTCAATAATACTCATAAATGTTGATTATTGTCTCTGTATTGTCCATGTATTGTTTTGTTTTGTTTTTATACTGCTCAAATTGGGCACTTTGATTTGTTAATAAAATATTGTCTATATTGTTTATCGGTATATTATATATTATCAGGCGAATTTAGCCAGTTATTGCGATTTTAAAGGCTCAAAAACTTTTTAAAATATAAATGAGAGTACGTCTGTACAAATACATGCTGAACGAAGCTTTCATTGTTGTTCTTCACGAAGTCTCTTTCTAATCAGGTTGATTACCACTGTATAAGATTCTTAATATATGAAGGCTACAGATTTTAAATTTGAATCATATACTGCATCTGGTATTATTTCCATTTCACAAAAAATGGCTGATTTGTTTCGTATAACACATACGTAAGTTTTCTTATTCACTTAAGGTCCTTAAAAATGGTAATTTTTCATACACATGTTGTGTATAGAAGATTCTAACACCGACTTTGACAAAACCGGACTTGCAAGTGCGATAGGTGCCACCCTTGGAACAGATCATGTTTACCTTTCAAGAGCACACAATGATAACCCTAGTTTAAGTGGGGCTCACATCGCTATTGTTTTAGTTTTGTGGCGTTCTCGTCCATTTCGAGATATTAAATATGTCTTTGACATGTTAGGTAACTTTTGTTCTTAAACCTGAAATACCGTGCTTTTTTAACATTTCTCAATTCGTTTTTTTTCGGGGTAACTTGTTTTTTCTTTTCTACATAAAAAATAATTACTGTCACAATATTGATGTAAATGTTAATTGGAAAACAAATGTCAAAAGACTTGTGATTAAAAAAAAAAAGATATGGCCACAATGGAAAAATCCAATTTTGTTAAAGTCTAAATTAATGGATTGTTCGTTCTTTTGACTGACGGTTCGGTTCTCACTTACTTTAGCTATTAACATCAAACATATTTTCGCTTCCAGAATGAGTAATTAATTGTTGTTGTTTTTTTTTTTTTTTTTGTCTTTTAGACTTTTTTCACTCAAATTATTATTCACTTGAGAAAATATTTTACAATTACAGTGACATAAGTAGTAAAATAATCACTGACTAAAAAGTGCATATACGCATGTGTAAACTCATAAATCAATTACTTATATGCAACACTAAAATTCGCTGCACTTTTAATTTCATAAAATTACTTATTTGACCATTTCAACAACTCAACGACAGCACTTAGAATAAAACTAAAAAAAATGGTTTTCCTACATAATAAACAATTTCAAAGACTAGGATGAAGACAGTGCTACGACTAGGCGACGTTATAATAAATTTTATATAAATTATAAATGAATTGTTTAATTCATGTACCCATAACAAAATGAATTTAAAAGAAATGCAAAATGCTCAATTCCATAATAACAGTAAATTTTGGTATGCTGTAACCATCAACAGCTTTAGAATCAAATAATACGGTATCCATAATCCAAAATGACCAGAAAGAAGTACTCATTTCCAAAAATATCGAAATGGGACGCCAAATTCGGTGTACCAAGGACATCCACCGATTGCTAAAAAACATATATTCCATATAGTCATCCAAAAATTAAAACATTCTGTCTAAACACAAGTTCGATTTTTTTTCTTTTAAAATAAATCAATTTTCTTAAAAAAATAAAGCATAATCTATTCAAAATTTATAAGTAGATGCGAGGAACTTAACTTCAAACTTCTATCTCGGCAGACATTTCAGAAAATGACGTCATTACTCAAACATATCTCGTGATTTGGTAAACAATTACTTCTTGCGTAAGCAGTGAGCAATAAACACAATTGTTTTAAGTTTGAGACAATTAATCGGAATTCAAGAAGTAATTCTCCTTCTTGTATATCACTGTGACAGGACATATTTTTCACACAAGATGTCGAAATTCGCATATCGAGAAACTAAATTCACAGTAACTTCGGTATTTTGTTATTTCTATTTACATTGGTAGTTTTTCTAGCTGAGATTAAGATATTAATATACTTGTCATTTTTATGGTGATAAAGTTTAATCATCGTCCTTTCTAATGAAGGTTTAAGGTATTTCTAATTAAATTTGTTCTTTACTACCAGAATGTGCATAACTTACATAGCAGTCAGAACTACGTTGCTGATCCAAAAAACTGATTTTTATTTGGGAACTTATTTTTCGAAAAAAATATTATTTAAGCTTATGGAGTTAAGGAATATCTACCTCGAACATAGCTATGTATTTAGCTGCTTTTTGATTTCTTTGGTATGTAATAATTTCTTTCAATCACCTTACAGGCGACAGTAATATTAAATAAAACAATTATCTTACAATACCCTAGGGAAGATTAGATACAAGACTGCAAGACTGCAAGACCGCGTTTGCCTTTTTATAGACATAAATCATTTATTTGCAAAATACAAAAATTACCGAGTTGTATTATGAAAACCTAATTTTGTTATGCAGTACATGTGTTTCAAGAGGTAACCTCTAACCAGCAGCAAAAGAATCAAATAATTGCAAAAAATGTCAAGATAGGAGGCCAAATCAAGTACCAAGGACATCAACCAAGTGCAATACATGGAATGCGACATTGTTATCTTTAAGTGCTTAGAATTTTGATTAAAAACAGTAAATGTCTATATAAAACGCATGGTGAAATTTTCATCATGGCTGGTGAAAAATATTGTGGTCCTCTGTGCCACCAGAAGTGGCATCGACCCACTGTTTCAAATACAAAAATACCCAAGTTGCATAATAAACAGGTAATTTTGTTATGTTATACACGTGTATCAAGTTGTAAACTCTCATCAGCAGTGTTATATTAAATATCAATGTCTTAAACTTTAAAAAAAAATTATAATAGCTCTACCTTAGCTAATACTCTGTTATTTTAGGTTATTTATTTCAAATGTTTGATTTTTGGTCTTCCAAATGTCTGGTTTGTGATGGTTAGCACCGCAGATCCCAATTCACTTCAGTTTTTGGACAAACTTTACAAATTATATAATAAATAAAACTGTATATACTAAAATGACAATTTATAAATTGACAAAGAAAATTTTAAACTAGAATTTATGACAAACGTGATCTTTCAAATTTCGTAATGTTTATTTACCATTCCGTAGTAGTAACATCCCTGCTTCTCCTAGTATATGGAGTCTAAGCTTATATGCCAGATCACCCTCCAAATACAAGGACTTCACAAACCAATGTAGAAAACAACTCGTCAAGGGATATGAGAAAACACTCTTGAAATCAATACTCCGCAAGTCGTATGGTCGCCATCATGACTTGGTTGACTAGTTTAATGTAAGAGTCTCGCAACTTGCGACTGTCGTATTAGGCTGGATCTAGCATTTATCTCTTCATTCTAAACTATCACAGTTAACTTGTACATGTCTAAGATAGAAGTTTGGCAAATCAATTTTCACAATATGGGTTATGCATGAATAACAGGAGACTCTAACACTGTCATGCATCCAGACTAACTCCTCTAGATGCAACCAGTTTAACTTCGGCTGGAGTTAAGGTGTACTTGTCCATATTATTTCTCAACGTTGCTTGTGTTAATTAAATAATAAGACTTGAATATTCCTCGTTCTTTGCCACTAATATCATTGTTCATTATTCCGTGCCAATGCAGTCGATGTTGCTCATGTTTGATTTTTTAATGTGAATAACTAAATACTAAATATACTGTAAATTAAGTTTCTGTCGTTGGCCATTTCTACTTCTGAGTCTATTCAGTGCAAATTAAATCAAAACATTCTAAAAGTCTGCATCTTCGATTACATTTTGCAATGTAAATGTATAAAGAAAAGGATAACAACAAAATATTCTACAAATACAATTATAAAATATTTGTCCTTAATCATTGTCATTAGTTCCTTAATCATAGCTTTTCATTAAACTGTATTTTAAACAAGTTAGGACGCTTTAGCTTTCCATTCTATTTGATTTTCATGCTGCTGATGAGAGGTTACTCTTTTAAACATGTGTACAACATAACAAAAATATACCGTCATCATACAATTTGGGCACTGTTATTTCATTCTTTTTTTCCTTTTTAGTGTTTTCTTAAGGTTCGTTAGAAAGGTCACGTAATACTGTTACCAGAGCAGGACATGCTTACCCTTCCTGAGCACCTGATGTCACTCTCAGTTTCACGGGAGTTCACATTTTTTTTTCTGTGCTTTATTCCTGTCTGACGGCATTGTTTTCTGTGCCCTCGTTTTGGCTATGTCTTTGGACTTCGATTTCAGTAAATACCACTCCTTTGTTTCTTCGATGTTTGATATTTGTGAAGGTGCCACGCATGGAGCAGATCATGCTTACCCTTCCGGAGCAGCCGATGATACTTCAGTTTTTGTATGGGTTCACACTACTAATGCTTCAGTTTTGTGACGTTCTTGTTCATTTTTGTTCATTTGTTTTGTCTTTGCCATGCTGTCTCAGTTCGTGTTGGAAATGAATTGCTGTGATTTTTTATTTTTGATTTTGGAATTCCCCCTATCACCATTTTTGTTTCGGTATTCGTTTGCCGATGTATTGATACCAAATACCGAAGATACTGTGAAAGTACTTTCTGGAGATGGCCATTTTTACAAATTATGTCTCAATCAAAACATTTGGAAGACAATAAACTATTTTAGGTTGGAAGAAAAAAGAAAGATAATCACTTGCATTTGATTTAATTCAAGGGTTATCTAGTAAAGTAAGTGAGAACCGAACCGTCAGCCTTAAATGTTACTAGTAATACATGTAAATATTTTTTATGGGAAGAAAACATAGAAAAAAACTTTGCGCTTTCTCTGAATCTGATATATAATAGAGAATTAATCTTAAAATCTAGCAAATTTACATGTTGATGTGATTTACTGAAGTATCAAAATATTACTAATGCAAAATTCTGTCTTTAACTAATCTTATACGTGAGATTTTGATCATGTTGAATGTAATATTCCTTGGTACTGAATTTGGCTTCCTATTTCGATATTTTTGGTAATGAGTACTTCTCTTTTGACTTATTTTGGATTATGGCTTTCCATATTGTTGGATTTTAATGCTGCTGATAAGAGGTAACTCCTTGAAACATGTGTACAGCATACGAAATTTACCGTTTATGATGCAACTCTGGTATTTATTGTATTCAACTACTTTGGGGTTTCAGTCTATTTCTAGTTGTTCAGTAGACACAGTTTGAAACAAGCAAAAATAGCATTATCATTTGCTTAAACAGCAAATAATATGCTGTAGTACAAACATTTTTTTTTTGCAGCGACTTATTTATTGAATACCTTAATTTTCACACCACTATTTATGAAAATATATATAAATATGAATATACAATATAAATTCTCCTTACACAATCAGTCTGTTAAGTTTCCAAAGAGAAATCTAAATCTTTAAACAGACGGGAATTCTTACTTCCAAATTTAACATAAATCTAATTACCTTGAAATTTTAAATTCTTGAATGCGTCTCTTTTCATCTGTATCTTTTGATGATGAAGTTTTTCCTGATGTCGTTGGAACTGTAGATGTCGAGAATTATTTTCTGAACAATCTTGAGAACAAAAACGGTCTTCTCGGATTCCTAAAAGAGCATTAATGCTGTGAAAACCACCATTTGTTGCAACCATTTGATGCATTGTTCTAAAACTTTCTGCTACGGACAAATGTTTGACGAATGTTCTTGGGTGAATTTAACAATCAATGAATATTTAGTATTGACTGATATTTTTGCCTATTATATTAATTAACCCCCAAGTGTGTTGTTAGTTTTTTCAAAACATGAGCGTGACTTAGTGGCTAATCTCCGGTGATGACTTCCTTCAACCTTCCGATTATTTTTATTCTTCACTCTCACGAGACGTCAGCAAGTTAATCCGATCTTATGGAATTATCACCTAATATGTACGGCCTTTCGAGTATTGTATCTGGTAATCCTTTGTCATCTTTACAAGTCTTAATTTTATGTTTTAACAAGAAGGGCGGACCTTAAGATTCGCTACCTCCTGGTAAGAGACTGCTAACCAATCAACTAAAATCAGAGGTCGTATGAAAGAGTTAATTTGGCCATCAAATTTAATCAATTATGGTTATTGGTATTGAAATCAAATTTCTACTGTTTCTTAATGACAGGTACTTGTTAGATTTGATTTTAGGGTAGGACGTACAAGCTGTCATCTAATATAATCACGTCAATTACTGGGTATACAAATCACAGTAAACGTCTAATAGCTAGAGGACACAAATCGAGCCGAGATCTATTTGCTTAAGTAAATAAGTGGCAAGAGAAAATTGTGTTAAAGGAGGTTAGGTGGGTGTGTGAGAGAAACATATCGAGTTGAATAATTCACACAATAGAAATGAGCAACCTCGACTAAAGTAATACATGTACCTTATAAACGTACCCGGCGCCGACAGAATTGTCACTTCTAAAGCCTTTATTTGACTGCTCTTTGCTTGAGCATTGTTATATCCTAAACGGTACCATTTTATCCAACAATCCAATCACTAGACTTTTATGCACGTTTTTCAATTATTTTATCTTTCTTCTATTATTTCATTAACAAAATTTTATAAAGTGATAAACTAAACCTTATTAAATTTCAACTAGAATTTAAAGAAAACCTTGAAATTTACAAACACATATCAAATGAAGCCACTTCAAATTAAATTTGATCTAAATATGTAATATTGAATAAATTATTTGGTCTTAAGTTGATTTTATTATCGTACATTTAATTATAGGGTTTTATAAAGAAATATGAAACATGTTAACTGGGTATTTTATAAAACATTATTTGAAAAGACAATTACATTTTTGTGTCAAAAAATAAATTTAAACACCGCACAGAAACATATTCGACAATATAGTATTAAATTTCAATTTAGGATAAATATTTTTTGAAGAACACTATAAATTAATAAATAAACAATGATAGGAAACGGGAGAAATGCACATGAGACAAAGTCTCTACAAATACATGGTATATCCAAGCAAAGGAACAACGCTTTTATTTTTGTTCTTCATCTTGAGGCCCTCAACAATGAGCCGTGCTCATACCTCATAGTAGGTCCAAGACGGCCATTAGGACTGGTTTGAAAATACAATCATTATCCAAGTTGCATATACAACGGCAAATTACGTTATGCTGTACACGTGTTTTAAGGAGTAACCTCTCATCAGCAGCATTAAAATCAAACAATATGGAAAGCCATTATCCGAAGGTAGTAATAAAAGAAGTAATATCAAAATAGGAGGCCAAATTCGTACCAAGGACATCCACCGAGTGCCATACACGGAATGAAGCTTCAGTATTTGTAAGAGGTTAGATAAAACAGTAGATTTCTATTAAACACAAGGTATTTTTTTCATATCAGACAAGTCTGACTATTGGGCTGGTAAATACCCTCGGGGACTTCATTGATAAATGTCAAACAACGCTACATCTATGTATCTTTCCTTTTGGTCATTGACTCGGGATTATCAACAAAGATAAAAATATCCGGCAAAGTTTTCTTACAATCGCTGTCATCCTTTGCCAGACAAAAGATCACAACATGTAAAAAACCACATTTCACTTATGAAGTAAATCGCAAAAAACGTTGCTTTATAAAATAGTGAGATGTGAGCTCTATAAACAGGTAATACCTCATAGTAATATAAAGACGCCCTATAGCACCGCTGTGAGTGGAATTCATTGCTAAAGTCGAGAAACGCTACATCATTCATGCTTTACCCCTGGCCTGGATGCGGGATTGTCTTCAATTATTTAAATATACTGGCAAATGTTCATTCAACCTCTTTCATCTTTTGCCAGACAGAAACAATCATAGAAAACAGTCACAACGTATGTCTTACTTAAAATATATGACAAGTGTTGTGCACTAAAAAGACTTATCAAAATCATAAATAGTTATGGATGAAGAAAAACAATAAGGCTGTGTTCCTTTGCTTGATTCTATCATGGATTAGTAGAGATTTTATCTCATGTGCATTTACTCCATATCCTTTCATTATTTATTCAAGACTGGAGTATGTCTCTCCTGCAGTGTAGAGTCCGTAAAAAGATTCCCCGTGCGAGATATGTACATGTGTATGCTCTTTATATATTTCAGCTATGCTGTACGTGCTCGTGAGAGAAATTCTCATATGGATATACTATCAAACCTTCAAATTTTTGCATTTATTAATTTTGTAATTTGAAAATGATATTCTGACAACCTGTTTATAGTGCCCACATCCTACTATTTTATAATGCCAAATTGATGAGTGTCTTGTGTTTGTCTGTATGTTGTTCTCATCCACTAGCTTGAGACGCTAGTGCTTTTCTCGGGCAACGGATGACAGTGATTGTCAGAACACTATGCCGTTTTGATTAATGTTTGTTTACGATCCTGCATCTATGACCAGAGAAGACATGGATGTAGCGTTGTTCGACGTTTAGCAAAGAGTTCCCGTCGGACCGGTGCTTGGGGCCGTCTTGAACTTGCAATGAGGTGTGAGCAAAGGTCATTATTGAAAGCTTCATGGGTACTTCAAGATGAATACAAAAAAGGGGCGTTGTTCCTGTGCTTGGTTCCCACCATGTATTTGTAGAGACTTCGTCTTATCTTCATTTACTCCATATCCTTTCATTGTTTATGGGAAATATCGTTAGAAAAACATTCCGCGATATAAACTTCTACGATATACTAATATTTCATAAAGAATGGAATCAAATAATAAAATTTTGAATTGTCTATTGGTCCCTTTGTTGGTCAATGGACGACAGTGATGTAAGAGTACTTTGCCCGATATGATGTTTGTTGACGATCCCGCATCCATGACCAAAAGTCAAGACTAGCGTTGTTCATCATTTAGCAAGTGAATTCCGCTCAAACCGGTCCTAGGGACTGTCTTGAACTTACTATGAGGTAGGAGTGTTTGCTCTTTGTTGAACGCCTCATAGTGACCAAGATGAAGAACAACAATGAAAGTGTTGTTTCATTTGCTTAATCTTTCCATGCATTTATAGGGATTTTATCCCATGTACATTTACTTATATATATGTGACTAAAAGGTATTTTCAGCCATTGTAGGTGTTTCCTGTTGTCCCTTTTATTTCATTCATAGGTTTGGGGGATTGCTTTCACCAATGCTACAAAATAACGCTTTTATTATACAATCACTTTTATTGTAAAAGTTATAACTACGAATGACATTCATTATCAAATGAGAAAAATTAAAATTTGTTGTTAGTTTTCCTGGTCATAGTAAAATTCAACAGAAAGGGAGAAAAGTTGCATTCCTGCTTGGAACCTTTATGATATCGAAATTACTGTAAATTTGTTTACTGTGGATGGTCATTTCGACAGCTTATGTTTCTTCGGTGCGAATCAAATCAAAATATTTGGAAAACAATAAACTGAAAAGGAACTGTAAAAACAGACGAAATCAGCTAAGGACAGGGCGAGCTATATGCGACAGCGATACTCCTTAGTCTCATATAAAATGTTCTAAAATTCAAATATTGCATGTTTTCAAACAGAATTGGTTTTCGGGCTAACTCCGTATTACTGATTACTGTGTTGATGAATGTCCTTGGAGACTAGCAGAAAATTACTTACCTTTACACAATATTAGGTCCTGTTATATATGGAAAAAGTGTTCGTAGCATTTCACTTTTTAACTCTTGAAATCAATAAAGGCTGCAGTTTGAGATTACGAGATTCAATTAGTGGAATCAAAAGTAAATAAACGAATGACAGTTTTGTTCTTCATACGTCAGTCCTTTTCATTCACCCAGCTACTTTGTTGGTTACCATGTAAACTTGATAAGCGGATGGTGCAACATTTAACAAGTATCTCTCCTTCGCCCCTTCGCCCAAAATTCCGTCCTTTGAATG
>MJUU01073208.1:0-12534 GCA_002080025.1 Modiolus philippinarum | reverse complement strand
CTTTCAATTGTTTGATTTCAATATGAAATGAAGGGACTTGTGTTGTCGAAACAGCTATTTTCCAAACTTAATGCAATTTCTGTATCTCAATGTTTTAAGCTGGACATAATATTTTCCTTGTATATATAGGGAATTATCACTTCCAATTTTACAGATACATTCTTTCGTAATGTCTAAACAATTAAACATTCATAGTTTCATTGTGAACATTTTATTGAAATCGGACAATAATTGACTGTATAATATTTTTAGCTTGTTTTATATTAAATAGATAGGAACAAACACTTCGGTGTCTCATGTTTTTCTCAACAGAGGAAAGCAATAGTAAAAGCAGTGCAAAGAAAATACCTCTCATTATAAAGCTCTTTTTCCTGGCATGCATCATTTGCACATTATGCATATATATGCATGAAGATGGTACCTGTATTCGCGTTTGCTATATACACGTTAACCTACAAAGAGCAAATACGGCCTGATGTATGTTAGCTGCTACTAATATTGCTGGATGTGTAAAATCCTTACTTCATGGATGAATTCTTCTACTTCAGTTTATTAAGTATTTGCTGATGGGTTGAAATAATGTTGATTTTGGGGCCTTTACGTTTCATCTTCTTGCCATTATACTTATTGTACACACTTGTCTTTATTTCTAAAACAAAACATTAGGTATAAATGTGGAGAAGATAACAGGAAACACTTAGAATGGCCGAAAATGTGTAGAAGATAACAGGAAACACTTAGAATGGTCGAAAATGTGGAGAATATAAAAGGAAACACTTAGAATGGCCGAAAATGTGGAGAAGATAACAGGAAACACTTAGAAGGGCAAAAAATTACAGTAACATGCAACATTCAACCAGTGAACTGCACAAGAAAAACAATGAAAAGGCAAACGCACACAACGATAGCAACTCGGGACAGTCGGACTTGGAATCGGCACTAGCTTTGGTCCTTATTTCATTGTTTGAAATAAGATAATGTGTTAGTTGGTTCTTACAAATTGTCTGAATACATTTACTGAACACAGTTCATGTTTTATCCAATATTTTTTGTAGCAAAAATTTTGTACAAGAGGTACTATATTATAAATATTTTACTCATTATATTAATTTTTATTAAGCAAAACAATTCCAGTTGGGCATATACAAATGCATATGAGTTATTAAAAAACAGGAGTTCAATTGAGATACAGTTTTTTTGAGAGAGAAAAAAGCACTTTATGACTTACCAATTTTCAAAATATAGTTTGTGGGCTTCTCTCCACTCAGTATTCTTTCAGGCAGCGACCAAGCTTTGCAAGATTGTTTATCAAAACAAATAGTTTTGCATATCTTTACTTGTTCTTTCTAAATGTTCTGTAACTTTTTTACTTAGTTATGGCTCATTCTTTTTTTTTCTCCCTAGTGCGGGGCTTAGTTTTGTGTCATGTGTAATGTCAGTGTAAGTTAGAGACGTCGTTTTAGTAAAAAGAATTGAATGATTGATAAGCTCGCGTTATTTAATTGTATGTGTAGGGATTCTAACAACTAGTGGCATGGAATATGACGTCTTTGGAATAACATTGAGGGTACAATATGTATCGGTCTAAATGTCAAATTCTGTATGTTGTTTATGTAGTTTCTAACAATTTTAGTGCTGATGTCATATGTACAGGGGTGTCTTTATTTGTATCTTAAAGTTAATTAAATCACAGTTACAAAATCTGATAAATCAAGAAAATATGTTTTCATGTTTCAGATTAGTTAATCATATGTTATATTGTGATGATAGGAAATCGAATTATTGACAATAATTACTAATTACATCTTTTAAAATTGACCAATACAATCGACTTGTTGTAAGACCATATAATATTAACAAATAACAATAAAACTAATGTATTGATTCAACACGGATGTTCATTTATTAGATAAACGGCTTTTGATTAGTTAATTAACTACTTTGTCAAATGTCTTTAAATCAATTTTGCCCCGTCACCTTGCGACTCTGTGGAGTTATTGTAAAGAAATAATTAATAGAACTTAGGTATATAATAAAGTCAATTATGAACGCAACATTTCCGAAAATTAATTGCTTAATTCAATTGGAACAATTTATACTTTAAAGGATGCTCCTAATTACATTCGATCATATTACGCTTTTCTCTACATATTGACTTGCTTCTTTGAACAATGCTTTTATCCATACGTCTAATTAAGATACTTACACTATATAGTATCAAACCTGACAAAGTTCTTGATTCAGGAAGCAATCTTAAGATGTTTGTGTGTTTTCTTTTCGTCGGTTTATATCCTTTTTTAAAATCTTTAAAAAAATCAGTAGGTTAAACTGATTCACAGTGTTTTACAAATGAAGAGTACACTTCCGAAACAACGTTTAGCCCCTTTTCTTTTTCAAAGTTAGAAGTCTACCTGTTTTGGGATTTATCCGTATGTTTATTATACTATAGGGAAACGATGCCGGTTCCAAGAAATGAAATAAGACTTCTAGACTTCTATTGTTGTTCACGTTTGTGTTTAGTCTTTTAAGGTGTCTCAGTCACTTGGTATTATTTCGCCATTTTTGTGTAATACTTGTTTATTTAGGTTTCATTCGTTGAAAATTTTGTTAAAGTAGTTATTTAAAATGTAACGAAAGATCCAAAGTATTCACTTTTGCAACATTTTGAGTTCAAAAATGTGGACTTAAACACACATGCTTTCAAATTATGCAAGGGAGATAATTTAATGAAAGAATTACAAAGATATCACTAGAGAAATTAACATTTCGCAATTTATCGCTCTTATTTAACGGTGATCCCTCTAACTTTTATTTTTTTTATATGTAAATTATACAATGATTACAAAACAGATGCAAAGTATAAGCAAAATCTATAATACATGTTTAAAGCTATCCCCCATAAAGTCATTTTCTCTATCATTTAGATATGTAAAATCCTGATATTTTCAATTTAAATTTTTTGTGCTTAAATGCATGTGACCCCATTTTTTTTATATGTAAACTATATAATGATTGCAAAACACATGCAAAGTATAAGGAAAATACCACAATACCCCCAGCGAAGCTGACCCCATTTTTTTGTATATGTAAACTATATAATGATTGCAAAACACATGCAAAGTATAAGGAAAATACCACAATACCCCCAGCGAAGCTGTTGTTCAAACTCGACTCCCAGATTCAGTAGAGTCCACTTTCTCTGCATGAGTAAACACATTGTTTTGAAAATCTTAAGTCCAAATTTGTTGTCTTTTCAAAAATTCCGTTATATGTGTGACTAGAACTCGCAACCCTTTGTTTTGCTACTGTAGAGATGGATTACCAACCACCTTACTAACTACGCCACGTCCGCCGTGTATATATTTCGATTTATAAACATATGTATCTTTACAACACACATTTTGAGAGAAAATACCTCAATACAAGTTGCATCATGCCATTTAACCAAACGGTATGTTATTTTCTTTAACCGAACTTTTACCGATTGCGCTATGAAGACCACACAGAATTCTTTAAAATAACTACTATTTATCATACCAATCAGTAGTTGATATAAAACATCGCAAAAATGATTATGATGCCCTAGTCGAGATTCGAACCCTCGTCAGCACCATAACAAAGCTACTACAGACGAACTCACTAACCATTACACCACTAAATACTGGTGAAGGAATGGTTTATTTACATACTTATAGTTAATGAAAAGTAATCAAATATTTTAATCAAAGAATTATAATCAAAGAATTTTAAAAGTCGTATATGATATGAATAAAATAATTTTTATTGTGGTACAAGTTAGATACCGTACATTTCAAACAAAAAGAAGACGGTATTGAATCTGGAAGACATCTTTTTCCGCACTCGCCCCCTCGGCCTTCACCTGAGCACTCGTGTGGAAAAAGAAGCCTCCCAGATTTACTACAGGCCACTTCTTTTGTTTGAAATGTACGGTATCTTATGCATGTTTGAAGCTATCCCCTTTAAAGTCATTTTCCCTATCATTTAGATATGTAAAATCCTGATATTTTCAATTTAAATTTTTTGCGCTTAAATGCACGTTGACCCCAAATTTTATTTTTTATTTTGCACAATGATACAATTAAGTCCCTACACAGAAAATTTCACAAAATTCTATAATAGGAAAATAATACCCTGCAAACTTTTTTTTTATTCTTGTGCAGTTCAATTTTTTAACCATTGTTGGTTTTACCTGTTATCTTTTTTATAATATTTTCTATTTGTTTTACTTTGTAATTGTCACAATTACTTACATAATATTGGTGCTTTGTTGTATAGCAGGAAGGTAAAGTTATTTTCAGATTTCTTGGACATTGCTCGTCCGAAATGATCGACACGAGAAAAAAAAATTATTATCTTTTCGATTAAATTCCAAATGATGAAAACCTTATCTGCTTTGTTTAGCCTTTATGAGATTGGGTCTTGCATTGATATAGTGCATTTTGTTCATTGTTGAAATTCTGCTGAAGTTCTTCAAGATTAAGAACAACAATAAAAGCTTTGTTCAGTTTGTCTGTCTTACTATTTAAATTATGTTTTTTGTCCTATATGCATTGTATTAAAACCCCTTTATTTGTCTTTTTACAGTAAACAGATTCCCCGTGCTTGAGGTGTATGATCTCTATTTGTGAGATTTTCTAATATAAATGCACTGTAAAAATTTAACATTTTGGCTTTCTATTTTCTAAAAATCGAACTATTATTTTAACCACCTGTATATTAAAAGTTGCATCTTTTCAAATTTTATTTCCCTAAGTCCTCTAACATTAAAGTCTTTGATCATCTTGTGGTTGTTGTATTGTCTTTGTAGTGCAAAGGATGACATTATTTGTAAAGGTACCTTGCCCGATATCTTTATAGTGAATGAAAGGAATGAAAGGATATGGAGTGGATAAGCAAAGGAACAACGCTTTTATTATTTTTTTTCTTCATCATGAAGTCACCATGAGGCCTTCAACAATGAGCTTTGCTGATACCTAAAAGTACGTTCAAGACGGTCCCTAGCACCGGTTTGAGTGGAATTCTTTGCTAAATGTAAAAAAACGCTACATCTATGTCTTTTCCAGTAATGGATGCGGGATTGTCAACAAACATTAATTAAACTGACAAAGTGATCTTACAATCAATGTCATCTATTACCCAACAAAGGCATTAGTGTCTGAAGCTAGTGAACATTTACAACATAAAGACAAACACGGGGCACTCAACAAGTCGATGATGATGAAACAGTAAGAAGTGTTTGTTTACGACCCCGCATAAACAATGAAAGGATATGGAGTAAATGTACATGAGACAAAGTCTCCAAAATTCATGTTAAAACAAGCAAAGGAACAACGCTCTTATTGTTTTCTTCATCTTGGAGTCACCACGAGGACTTCACGTATCCATGCCCAAAAGATATTGCCTTGTGAATTTAACTCGAGTCGGTGCTAGGGTTCATCTTGAACTTATTATGAAGTACGAGTATTTGTTCATTGTGACTAAGGATAAAGAACAAAAATAAAAGCGTTTGTCAATGTTCTTTATCTTACCATGTATATTTGAAGGAATTTTGTCCAATGCACATTTTTCAATATTTGCTTTTTATTTTGAGGAAACCGAAACGTAAATCAGACTAAGAAAATCATAAACGTCGCTTTGGATGAATTCGATTATAAACGTTTGATCCACTGAAAGGTGTTATCGAGACAACCGTTGTACTGGTCTGTCATACGCTACCAGCAATTAACCTACATTTTTCAAGTATTTTTAATGCCACTATATATATATATATATAGTACTGGCATAAAACATCATTATTCGCATATGCAGAAATAAAATTCATCAGTAACTTCGGTATTTTGTTATTTATTACCACTGGGCCGATGCCTCTGCTGGTGGACTGTTAGTCCCCGAGGGTATTCATCAACCCAGTAGCCAGTACTTCCGTGCTACCCCGAAAACTGATTTTATTTGGAAACATGCAATATCTTAATTTTAGAAATTTTTATTCAAAACTAAGGAGTATTTCCCTCTTGCATAGCTCTGTCCTTAGCCGATTTTGGCTTTTCAATTCAGATCTTATTGGTTACTTGTTCTCTTTCAGTTTTCACACATATTTCGGTTTATGGACTTCAAAATGTTTTGATTTTATCTGCACTGAAGGGACATAAATTGTCGAAATGCGCATATGCAGAAATAAAATTCACAGTAACTTCGGTATTTTGTTATTTATTCAGTGCTTTTTTACTCATATATTTTCAATATACTTCTATTCATGCATCTTTGTAGGAATGTATAAGGAAGATACTTTTCAGTCATTCTCAAGTACTGTAATTTACAGTCACTTTTAATAACTTGACGTTATAACTTCAAATTTCAGTACGGCAAAATGACTGTAAACCCGTATTGATGAATGCTTGTGATTTTCAGTGCTATGATTTATTATGAGAATATCAACGAATCCTCAACGAAATGCATTTGTCTCTTTCTGTGAATTGGCCCCTGTATGATTACGATGAAAAGAAAACAGGAAACGCCCACAACGGCCATGTCATAATCACATATCACATTTTACCTGGAAACTACACAAGAAACGTCAGACAAACGTGAACAATCCTCCCTTTTAAGGTGAAGTGTACGTAATTCAACGCCTCTTGCGGATTACGGGGGTAATAACGTGTGCCGTTAGTAATGTCATGAATGAAAAATGGACGGCTTCGAAATTTTATTATGAGATAAATGTCCATTGACTTGAAATGTTAATAGAAATATATAAATTGTCAGTCCGGATATTTTTAATAAAACTTTTGAAATATCAGGTTCATTGTTTTCAGAGATTCAGATTACGGTGTTGATTTATTCATACAGTATCGTATTGGTTGACACAGATTACAGGATAATAAAGAGAAAGATGGATAATAACAGATATTTATATATAGTGCATAATTTTCAAACAGTTGTGATGAAAATCTTTGCTACTTTTACCCAACTTTGAATCCCGGCTTCTCAATTAAAATAGTTTGACTGAATAAAACACGCAAACATAAACAAGAGAAATAAAACAAAAAAATGATTGTATCAATACATACCGGAATTACTGTAAATTTGTACCAAAGTTACTGTAAAATTCTAATGCCGAAGTTATTGTAAATTCAGTTCGGAAATGACTGTGTATATTGTAAATTCATTTTGGATATTACTATTTAAACTTAGTGCTAAACCGTCTATTTGTACTGTAATTTTAGTACCAAATATAGTTTTGTGTACTGAAGTTTCTGTAAATTCAACATGTTCTACCGAGGTTACAGTAAATTCAATACCAAAACTTACTGTAAATATTTTATCGAAGTTATTGTATATTTCGCACCGGAGTCACGCTATATTTTGGACCGAATTTGCTATAATTTCAGTACTTTATATATTTTCGAAAATACTGTAATCTAGCAACGAAATACAAAAATACCGAAGTTGCAGAAAAAAACTGTAAATTTTGTTATGCTGTACACGTGCTCTCATCAGCAGCATTAAAATCAAATAAAAAAAAGCCGTTATCCAAAGTACGAAGTTACGAATTCAGTTGGGAAGTTACCAATAATTTAGTTAGGAAATTACTGTAAATTTAATTAAAAATTCAATTCGGAATTTACTGTAAATTTAATTGGTAATTCAGTTTGGAATTATAGTTAATTTAGTTTCGAAATTACTGTAAATTTAATCAGTGCCTTATAGTTAATGTAAATTTTGTACCAAAGCTTTTGTTACTTTAGTATTTACTACCAAAGTTACGGAAGTTATTGTTAAATTTGAGATTGGGGACAGTTGGTGCCTTTCTCAAGATTCAAGATTCAAATACTTTATTCTCCCGTCACACTTCTCCTTTATCGCGCCCCTATCTCCTTTCTTATGGTCTGTGTTTATTGTCTGCTCCCTCTAATTGGTTCCGAAGTTATTGTAAATCTAGTATCAAAGTAGTGCCTGATATACATGTGTTACCTTATCTTTTGTACTGTCTTCTTTTCTCTTTGCATTTGAGTGGTTACTGTGAAATTATGTGTTTAGTTTATTTCATACAGCTATGAAAGAACCTACTTTACATTGCACAATATTCATCTGCGTAGAAATTGTCTAAATTGATATCTTCTGGCGGTAATGGAACCGGATCCGGAGTATCTCGAGATGTAAAACAATTTTGATCTACTGTTTCGTTACAGGCAAGACATTTTAAGACTGGAAATTCGGGATTCAAATGCCATCGGGTTACGGGAAGGGCATACTTTTAGCCACGGGAAATCGGGATTGCTATTCCGAGTTTAACTGGAGTTAGCAAAAATTAGTTTCTTTGGTGGGCTATAACACAAATTTTATAACACTTCATTAACTGGAAAAACAATAAGAGTTCATTTACAAACAATATACCTCATTTTGAGCATTTTGTACAATATATTTTTTTTGTCCAGGATGTGGTCACAAAATATGTCCGGAAATTTGGAATGCGCTAGATTTAAATAGAACGAATCAGGATAAGAACCCCTCTTGCCCCACTCCTCAATGTACCAAAAATGGAAATATGTGGGGTTATAGATTCACTATACAGTCGTGATTTTCTGTGATACTTGAATTAAAAAACGTGGGAAACAGATGTGTTAATGGTTATGGCAACTTTTTCGTGAATTTATTTCATTCAGCATACCAAAGGCTAAATGGAATACGCATATTGATAAAATGATAGCAAGTGTTTCAAAACACTTAAATATTCTACGAAAACTAAAACTTAAGTTAAGTAGATCAAATCTAGAAAAACTTTATTTAATTTGCATTCGACCCATTCTTGAATATGCTTGTGAATTATGGGACAATTGTGGTGTTGGATATACGAATAAATTAGAACAGATGCTACTAGAAGCAGCCCGTATTGTCATTGGACTACCAACTTTTTCAAGTAAAGAAGCAATATACAAGGAAATTGGTTGGGAACCGTAATAGACACAAATAAATTTGTTTTACAGAGTGGCAAATGCCCCTACTTACCTTCAAAATTTAATACCACCAAGTATACAGAGCACAACGATTTATCCTTTGAGAAATGGTGAAGATATATTTGTCCTTTTCTGTAGGTTATCTTCAACCAGTGATTCTTTCATTCCTTTTACCATTAGACAGTGGAATAATCTAGACCTTACTACACGACATGCAGATAATCTCTCTAAATTTAAATTATTGCTTAAAAACTCTAGTGAAGAGAAGATCAATATCCCAAGTTATTATTACTTTGGACAACGAAAGCTTAATACTATTTTAGCACAGTTTAGATGCTCGGCAACATTTCTAAACAACGGTCTTTTTAGAATAAACGTGTTATCAAACCCATCTTGTCGTTGTGGTGCTCCATGTGAAGACTACAACCATTTTTTCTTTGCATGTCCATTATATTTTGATCAGCGTGGTGTTTTATTAAATAATTTGGTCTGGTTGCCCGAATGTCTTGACGTGAACCTCAAACTTTTGATTAGCGGTAGTGCAACGCTTACCGATAATGAAAATATAGAAGTTTTTCGAGCTGTATTCGAGTATATAAAAACTTCTAAACGATTTCTTATAGTATGATTATACATCGAGCTTATTTACATAATTGTATAGTCCACACACAAGCACACACACACAACTGATACACTCTGCGCTTCTATCCTTCGTGTATTTTTTTCTGTCTTTTTGTATTCATTGCTCTAAAAATATTTATTTGTACTTTATTAATGAACTTGCATGCCTACATATTATTGTAATATATTGTATTTATGGAGAAGACGATCTTGTGTCTTATCCATTTTGCTGTTTGTTATTGAGCAAATAAAATATGTTTAAAGAAATTCAGCATACCAATTTTGCGAATTCATAATATCTTCTCCAAAACTGTTTAAACATGTCATATACACCATAAAAAAATCAATTCAAGTATTTCATACGTTTAAATAAAAGATCCAGCCAATTGAATGCAATTTTCACAGATTTTGACAACTCTTCGGGTGTTGCCATCTTCCCAAATACTGTAAAATGATTTAAATGCATACAAAAGGCTAGTTACAGCTATATTCGACTGCTTATATGTCAGAAAACATAAGTGTGGCATATATTTTTTTCCACAGGAAGCACGTGAATCATAGACCATGCATATTAACAGGACACCTTACTCGTTTTTCGATAACATTTAGAAAACAGAATGGAAACGGGGACTGTGTCAAAGAGACAATTTATAGGCTTATTTTGAAAATGGCCCAACATAAGAACAAAATTTACGGCTAAGTGGCCATACGTCTTAGTAATAGAGGCTGTTTGTAATGATTTCCATTTTATATAAATTGGTGCAATGTGCGTCATACTAATTTTTTTTAAAAATCTATAAGTTTTGTACAACAGCAAGGCTAAAATAAATTAATAAAGTTCGGATGACTGGAAAATTTGAGTATTCTTAATCAGTACGGTAAGTAAAAATCGAACATTTTTTTTTCTTCTACAACAGTTTTAAATTGCGGCAATCGCATTGGTGTTTATAAAATTACAAACGATGACCTCAATTTTTTTCGATTTTGTGTCTTATATTTCCAAGCACTATTTGTATAAGATATTTTTTTTTAAATCGTTGGAGTAGTTAAGTACGTACACTTCGCCTTAATTGTGCTCTTTTCCTTTTCGTATGATAAATATAGAAAAAAAAACAATACAGGCATGAACAAAATTTTGCCTGAAAAAAATAGTCATGGAATTTTTCAGGGAACTTTTAGTTACTTGGAATTTGGTTTGAACTTGCAAAAGAAGATAAGACTTAAATAAATTTTCAAGAAAAAAATAAAAGTTATCAGGTCTTTGTTGAATGTTTGCTCTTTCAGAGAATTAACATATATTGGAAGGATTACTGTGATTAAAACCTTGGCACTACCCATATTGATACAAGTGTTAACTGTCCTTCCTAACCCCCTGATAATATTATAAAAGACTTTCAAGGTATTTTCTATAATTTTTTGTGGAAGGAAAAACCAGATAAAGTAAAGAGAACAATTATGATCAATGATTATAAAGATGGAGGTCTGAAACTCCCTCATGTGGAGTTTGAAAATGTCATGGTTGAATAAATTTTTTGACCCACAAAACTATTCACCTTGGAAGATTTTGTTATTTGATAACAAAATACCGAAGTAACTGTTAATCTATTTTCTGCATATGCGCATTCGACAACTTATGTCTCATCAGTGCAGATCAAAACTAAAACATTTGGAAATGGTGAATGAAACGATATGGAGTAAATGTACATGAGACAAAGTCTCTACAAATACATGATAAAAACAGGCAAAGGAACAACGCTTTTATTGTTGTTCTTCATCTTGAAGTCACAATGAGGCCTTCAACAATGAGCTTTGCTCATACGTCATAGTAAGTTCAAGACGGCCCATGGCACCGGTTTGAGCGGAATTCTTTGCTACTTGTCGAACAACGCTACATCCATGTCTATTAATAGAAAAAAGAAGGGAAACGGGGAATGTGTCAAAGAGACAACGACCCAAAGGGGAGTAATAACAACTCAAAGCCACCATAAGATCTTCAATGAACGGTGAGGAAACCCCACACCCAACGGCAGGTCGGAGTCGGCCCAAAAATAAAGAGTAATCAAGTTCAGCGAAATAAACATCATCCTATACTCCTATAGACATAAAGTAAACTAACTAGAAAACAGACAAGACATTAAGTCCATTAACCGAAAAACGTGTTAAAGCTGATAACCAAATAACCAAAAAGGATCTAAATAGAAAAGCCAAAAATGAGCTAAGGACAGAGCTATGCATGAGGGAGATACTCCTTAGTTTTAAACAAATTTTCAGAAAATTTAGATATTGCAAGTTTCAATACAATCGGTTTTCGGGTCAGCTCCGAAGTACTGACTACTTGGCAGCAGAGGCATCGGCCTAGTGGTAACAAATAACTAAATACCGAAGTACTGACTACTGGGTTGGTGAATACCCTCGGGGACTAAAATTCCAACAGCAGAGGCATCGGCCCACTGGTAATACATAACAAAATACCGAAATAACTGTTAATTTATTTTCTCCATATGTCATAAATGATATCCAAAAATTGGGTGGTGTCAAGATTTTATATTTAAGTAAGGAAGGACTTGAAATTTTATCAAAAGAACTAAATCCATTCTGGCGCGATGTTATAAAGAATTTTTCCAAACTCAAAGAAAAAAATATTCTAATTGATAACCCAAACAAGGTTTTAAGTCAATCCATATGGCTATATCCTAATATAAAAATAGATGGGAAAATTTTAATAAAACATACTTTTTGTGAAAATGAAGTGTTTTTCATAAATGATTTAATGTCAGAAAATAAAACAATTTATTCATTTGAGGCATTCAAAAATGAATATAATTTGAAAGTGACATCTAAGGAATTTTATGGATTGATCAGTGCGATTCCAACTAGCTGGAGGAGACTTGTGTGTTTGCACCTGTCGACAAAGCTTCAAACAACGTTGCCATCATCT
>MJUU01073206.1:22874-36646 GCA_002080025.1 Modiolus philippinarum | reverse complement strand
GCCTTTTTCCAATCATAAACACCTTTCATATGTTGATAGAAGAATTTATTCCCTTTGCCCTCATACAGCGGGACGCCATTTTTACCCCGTTTGACCTCTTTGACCCGCCATTCTAATACCCAGAACGTTCCGGAATGGGACTTTTGGAAGAACGTTTATTAAATTGTGATTCCTTAGTATTATATAATATTTGTGTTTATAAGACACATATAATGCCTCTGCTAATCACGTTACTATCAGAGTTGTACAGACAATCTATGTACCCTCTTGTACAGACAGTCTGTGTACTCTTAAACATCAAATAACTTATAACAAGAGTTGTCAGAAAACAACATAGGTAGCCGGGGATTAGAGTGATATCAATGCACAATAAATTTAAAAGTTATAGAAAGGTACCATCAGAAGGCACTCATCACAAGAAAGTCACATACCAAATATGAACACCCTACCGTTAAACAACTCAATTCTAAAGCAAGGTTAAAGTTTTAAAATAAACTGTTGACACAGAATATGTCTCTCCTTACCCATGCATCGCATGAATCTGCATTGATCTTCAGCAGCAGCCATGATGACAAAATGTAGGTCTTAATTTATGTGCATTTTGGATGCATTTCCCATAGGGTCCCTATGTTAAATTATGTTCTCTGCTGGCAGCCACCTTCAATGAGTAATGAACATAAAAATCACAAACTTTCAAGGGACCACCTAAAGACTATTGTGATCAAGTTTGGTTCCAATTGGCTCAGTAGTTTCGGAGAAGAAGATCTTTGAATACATTTCCAATAGGGTCCTATGTTAAGCTATGTCCTGTGCTGACGACCATCTTGGATGAGGTACTAACATTTAAAAGGGACCAGCCAAGGACAATTGTATCCAAGTTTGGTTCCTATTGGCTTATAGTGGTTTCAGGAGAAAAGACCTTTGAATGTATTTCCCATAGGGTCCCTATGTTAAACTATGTTCCCCGCTGTCCTCCATCTTGGATGAGGTACAACCACAAAAATCACAAACTTTAAAGGGGAACCACCTGGACCCGGTTGTTGAACTCACGGTTTAAATAACCCAAGGTTTAAATTTAACGGTTGGTTAAATTTTTAACCCATGGTTACAAAACTCAGGGTTAAATACCCGTTGCTCAACCATATTTAAACCTGTGGTTATGTAACCCGTGGTTAAATAGCTTAACCACGAGTTAAACGTAACCCTGGTTCCCATAATTCCCTATTTCCCCATATTTTGCTAACATGGAAACATGGTTGACTGTGCCGCTTCAGGAAAGAAATGACCTGAACACGAATCAACGGAATTACAAAATTTAAAAAAGTGAAAGATAACGGAATTCTAAAGTATAAAAAAAAGAAAGATGTAGTTTTAAACAAATTTCAAATTAAAAAATAATGAACTGATAAAGGGTCATATTGTTTGTTGTATTTTCATATTTTTGCATAACTGGTCAATTTTTTTATATAAATTTCAGATTCAATCATTAGACATCGGATTTTCTACTCTATTTAAACGGTTATGTTTTGCGGAAACTGGAATAGTAAGTCAGTCATTGATTTCAAACTATAGTGGCGTACCAGTTTCTGAACCGCGTTGTTTTGAATAAAAATGTAGGGGAATATTCAGAGATACACAACATTTGAAGGAGATCGTGTCATTCTTTATTTTGCTGGGAATTATATCTGGACAGTGTAAACAACGTAAGTTTATATAACAGTGAAAACAGCGTGAATGTTCCCCCATAAATGTGGAACTATGAACTGCAGTAGGCTGTGTGAAAAAAAATCATTGATGCATGAATGATGTAAAAATATCAAAGCAGCATTATACTTTTGTAGGTTCATTTCTTAATACGATTACAATGATATTTCATGCCTACCGAGGTCTAGATCTATATCGTCTGAAGCTGTGACAGTAATCGCCCGTGAAAAATCTGGCCTTCTTCAAACGGCATTGTAAAAGTTTTCTGTTAATCTTTATTGAATTTCTATCTATAATATTTCTTGTTTCTTCTTATAAAATGGCTTTCCTGTCAAATATGCGGATGTAATTACCACCTATATATTATTTAACCCTTGGTTAAAAGTTTTAACGAAGGTTTATACCTCGGTTAAATTTAGCCCGATTTAACCGAGGGTTTAGTAATTTTAACCGCCGGTTAAATATAACCAAGAGATGAGCAACGGAAAATAACCGATGGTTAAATTTTAACCGATGGTTACATTTTTAACCCTCGGTTAAGATTTAACCGTAAGTTGAACAACCGGGTCCTGAGGACTAACATAGGACCCTATGGGAAATGCATTTAAAGATCTTCTCCTCTTAAACCACTCTGCCAATGTGGACCAAATTTTGTCACAATAGTCCTCAGGTGGTCCCCTTTAAAGTTTGTGATTTTGGCAGAGTGGTTTAAGAGGAGAAGATCTTTAAATGCATTTCCCATAGGGTCCTATGTTAAACTATGTCCCCTGTGGCGGCCATCTAGGATGAGATGCTAATCTGCTGGACATATGTAGAAATTGTAGTCCTGGAAAAGCTCAACACTTTTGTAATTCACATTTTACCTCCATCTCAAACAATTTTTGAAATAAAAGTAAAAATGTTATAAAATCGTGAAAATTCAAAGAAAAAGGGGCCATAACTCCTATAAGGGTCGTCAGATTTTCTTCAAACTTGCAGGAAATGTAGATCTTACTATGCTGACCATTTTTGTAATTTAAACTTCACTTCTATCTTCTACCATTTTCAATATATGAGACTAAAAAGTAACAAAAAAACAGAAATTTTACGGAAAAGGGGCAATAACTCCAAAATGGGTTATCAGATATCTTCAAAATTGCAGGGCTGGTAGATCTCATCATGCTGATCATTTATACCTTATGTCAGATTTTTGATATCTGTAACGGTTTTTCGAGTTATTTGCAAAAAACAGCAATTTACCCCTATGTTCTATTTTTAGTAACAGCGGCCATGTTATTTGGTCTACGGACATAAAAATCACAAACTTGAAAGTTTTCGAGTTATTTGCAAAAAACAGCAATTTACCCCTATGTTCTATTTTTAGTAACAGCGGCCATGTTATTTGGTCTGGTGATGATTCAGGCCAAGTTTGGTTAGTATTGGCCCAGCAGTTTCAGAGGAGAAGATCTTTGAATAAAAGTTAACAAACGGACGGACGGACGGACGGACGACGGACGCCGAGTGATTGCAAAAGCTAACATGGCCTTTGGCCAGGTGAGCTAAAAATTTAAAACATTGTTAACAGTGCAACATTTCAAAGTCAGTGGAGCATGACTGCAGGGGTAAGACATAAAACCCCACTGAAACTTATCTGTACTGATGCTAATGCAACTGTATACCAAATATCGATGGGCAACTATAAGTAGTTGATGCTAAACATACACAAGAAAAAACTTAACATTTGAAGAAAACAATCGAAAATTTCAAAGTCAGTGGAGCATGACTGCTGTGGCAGAGACATGAAACGCCACTGAAACTGATCTGTACTGATGCTAATGCAATTGCATACCAAATATCAATAGGCTAGCAAAGGTGGTTCAAGTTAAACAGACCCAAGAAAAAACATATACAATTGTGGAGGTCTCAGCCACTAGAATCACCATACCTAGTCTTGTTTTTATGCCCCGGATCTTTAGGTCGGGGGCATATTGTTTTTGTCCTGTCTGTATGTCTTTCTGTCCGCAACTTTAACCTGGCTCATAACTTTTAAATCAGATGTGATAGGACCTTCATAATTGGTATGTGAAGCTGAACACAATTATGCAAATTTCACTAAAGTCAGGTCAAAGGTCAAGGTCACAAAAGGTCAAAATCTAGATTTTGCTACAGCTTGTTAATTACAATTGCTAGAGGCTTGATATTCTATATGTGAATAGATCTAATTAAGCTTTATACAAATCCACCAAAAAAAATTGGGTCAGGTCAAAGGTCAAGGTCACGGAGTGAAAATTTGAAAACTTGAACATTGCCGATATTTTTCCAACCAGATATGATAGGACCTTCAAATTTGACCTGTATATTGATCATATAAAGCTGAACATCATTATGCAAGTTTCATTACGGTCAGGTCAAAGGTCAAGGTCACAGAGGTAAAAATTTAGTAGATTTTGCTTTAGCTTGAAAATTACAATTGCAAGAGGCTTGATATTCTATATGTGGATAGATCTAATGGAGCTTAGTACAAATGTCTACTAAACCTTAATATCTAGTGATTGCAATTTTAGTATTTTATTTTGTATGGTAAACATGGTTGCTGACGGGGGCAAAGTGTTTCACAAACATCTTGTTTCAACTATTGTTGAAGGCTTGACAAAAATTGCTCTCTGGTTAAGGTCAAAGTCAAAATGTCTACAAATATGGTACTATCAGAAAGCTCTCATCACAAGAAAGTCACATACCAAATATGAACACCCTACCAATATCTCGAAGGAAGGTTAAAGTTTAAAAAAAATTGCCCTAAGGGCAAGGTCAAGGCCAACATGTCCACAAATGCGGTACAATTAGAAAGTTCTTATCATAAGGTAGTTACATACAAATTATAACCGACGTACCGCTAAAAGCCTACCCTCCAGAGGCAATGTATTTTTTTTTTCAAATTGCTCTAAAGGCAAGGTCAAGGTAAAAAAGTCTACATATATGGTACCAGAAGAAAGCTCTCATCACAAGGAAGTCATGTACACAACCTCTTCAGGTCTCCATTCCTAAAATTGGGTTAAAGTTTTGCTGATGCTGACACTGACAGAACATGTGTTGCTACAGAAAATATGTTAATAAACTTTTTTTGTTCAGTATAGGTAATAATGATCTGCAAAATAAACATAAAACATTACTATTATTTAAATTTATGTAAATTCTAAAACCGAAGGATTAACTCCCACCATCGTAGTTTTGTCCTTAGCTAAAACTTATATATCTGATTATTTGGATTTGGTTTGGGTTTATGCATCTTATCATTTTTTGTAATTATATGGATTTCCTTTGTTTGGGTTCTAGTGCTGCTGATGAGGAATAAATTTCAAAAATGGCCATACAGCTCATTAAAACTATTGCAGTAGAAGTTATGGTCTAATGTTCATTTACTCCATATCCTTTCATAAAATAGGTAATCAACGATTACAAAGTTCGCCTCGTTATGGCACATTGACACAGAAACCCAATTTGGCAAGGGTGCTCGTTTACCATCCCTAATGCATGTATACAAAGGCTAGATGATCTTACCATGTACAGTAACCGAGACCTGAATTCAGCCATAAACTTGAATGTAAGTCAATCATGCGGGAAATATAGGTCAAAGTGAACTTATTTTACCGGGATGTTGACCTACCGCTAAAGATGCATGCACATGCAAGGTTAGATGATCATACAATGTACAGTTGCTTAGATCTGAACTGGGAAGTAAACTTGGATGCAAGGAGATCATGCGGAAAATATAGGTCAAAATGACCTAATTGTGCCTGGATGCTAACCTACCCCCAAAGATGCATGTACATGCAAGGTTAGATGATCCTACCATTTACAGTTACTTAGATCTGAACTAGGAAGTAAACTTGAATGCAAGTCACTCATGTGGAAAATATAGGTCAAATAGACCTAATTGTGCCTGGATGCTGACCTACCCCCAAAGATACATGCACATGCAAGGTTAGATGATTGAACCATGTACAGTTACTTAGATCTGAACTCGGAAGTAAACTTGGATGCAAGGAGATCATGCGGAAAATATAGGTCAAAGTGACCCAATTTTGTCTGGATGCTAACCTACCCCCAAAGATGCATGTACATGCAAGGTTAGATGATCCTACCATTTACAGTTACTTAGATCTGAACTAGGAAGTAAACTTGAATGCAAGTCACTCATGTGGAAAATATAGGTCAAAATGACCTACAGTAATTGTGCCTGGATGCTGACCTACCCCCAAAGATGCATGCACATGCACTTGGTTAGATGATTGAACCATGTACAGTTACTTAGATCTGAACTGGGACATAAACTTGAATGTAAGTCGATCATGCTGAAAATATAGGTCAAAGTGATCTTATTTTGCTTGGAAGCTGACCTACCGCCAAAGATGCATGCACACGCAAGGTTAGATGATCCTACCATGTACAGTTATTGAGATATCAACTGGGACCCTAGAATTAAATGAAAGCCAATCAAGCAGAAAATTTAGGTCAAAGAGACCTAATTTTCTTGCAGGCTGTGAGATAGCCCAAGATGCATCTGTACACAAAGTTTGATGACCCTACCCTTCATAGTTACCAAAATATATACCTAAATGTGGATGCGGACAAGGTAGCCGGGGGTACTCCAATAGTCCTCCTCAACTTCGTTGAGGCGAACTAAAAAACTTCCTAGCATCAAAACTGTAGGAGGAGTTGCATGGACACCAAACCCTCTATTACTTAATCACCAAAAAATGACTAAGTTCAACAATGTATATTTTTGACAGAAATGAACAAAAATCACAAAAAATAATCTACATCAACAATGTATATTTTTCAGAAAAATGTAAAAAAAACCCTCCAAAATCCTAATATCACAGGCACGTCTTCAATATATGTAGAAATGATCTGCAAAATAAAACTTTCTACCATAGTATTTGCGTGTTTAAACCAAGTACCCCCTGCAAAAAGACGGACAGGGGTAAAACAATATGCCCCCAACTTTTTGTTGTGTGGGCATAAAAATTGCTCAGGTGTTCGAATCTCATTAAATACATGGCCTCTAGGGCAGAACAAAGTTTACAATTGGACCCTTTTGGAAATCATATTTTAATCATCTCCACTGAAACAGCTGATTCAATTTCTATCAAACTTAATAAGAATGATGTATTGAAGATCCTTGACAAAAATGCTCATGTACTTCCAACATGATAAAAACTAAGCTGCAAACATCAAATTTAGTTCAACTTTGGACCATATCGCAAAATCATGATTTTCATCATATGTTCTGAAACCCTTATGCAAATTTAGCAAATCTGTATTGGGATGATGTTTGGTGACTTTTGGTAGGTCTAGTACAAATATTCCTCATTTTGATCATATCTTACATACAAAACTAGGGGATGGATGACATGCCCTTGTTCAAGATTATATCAAAATGTGATTTCTTAGTATTTGATATTTGTGTTTGTAAGATCCATGTGATGTCCTCACAAAACACATAATACTGTATTAGCTGCACTGCCAAAATACTGACCATATGCATGGCTTCCATATGGGTACAAATAATATACAAAATGAAAATTCCCAAGCATCATAATTGTAGGAGATATTGTGCCGACAAACTATGTACCCTCTATTACTAATTCACTAAAAAATGACTATTAAGTTCAACAATGTATATTTTTGTTAAAAATTAACCAAAATCAAAATCCTCACCTGATACACATTATCAATATAGGTACAAATGATCTGCAATATAAAAACTTCCTAGTATCAAAACTGTAGGAGTAGTTTTGTGGACAAACTATGTACCCTCTATGAAAAATAGCAAAAAAATACCAAGTTCAACAATGTATTATATTTTTCAGAAAAATGCACTAAATTCAAAATCCTTATCACATGCACATCTTCAATGTATGTACAAATAGTGTGCAAAATAAAAACTTTCTAGCATTAAAACTGTTTGAGGACAAAAGATGCACCCCCCTCTCCCTTGGATGGACAGGAGTAAAACAATAGAGAATGAGTCGTGAAATGCTGACACCATATATGACAGAGAATGTGCAATATAATTGCTCAAAAAATGGAAATTTTATTGGTAGAATAAGTATATTTTGTGTTTTCATTGTATCCCAGTACCAACGTAATTTTGACGTTATCTTGAAAATTAATTATTGCAATATTATGGGTCCCAATCATACATCTTTTCTACCATCGTTCAATTCAGTTCTTAGCTATTTTCCATTATAGAGAAAACAGAAACAGTACAAACAATAAAATGACTATATAATTGAAACAACAATACAATGAAACATAAACATTAATGTACATTTACTTTTGTTTCTGAATATCATTAACCAATCTCTGTAACCATTGTTGGTCGGCCATGGCTAAATTTCCGGACAAAATGACCGGATTAAATCCACCAGTGATACTGTTCTGAACATTTCTGGTGGCAGCTGTTCTCACAATATCTGAATTATGAATTTGTGATCTGACTGACTGTAAAGTCTCGCCAGATGATGGCACATTTTGACGAATTTTGTTATTTTCTGTTCTATTGTCAACTTTCGGTTTCTTCTTTCCCTTGTGTTTTCTGACGGGAGGAGGAAGTGTGTTTGTTTCAGACTTTTCAGTATCAGGGAGTTTTACTGTGTCGGATCTTGCCAAATCTGGCGTTAATTTTAAAGTATCTGATCTTGATAACAAGGGACTATAAATTACAGTATCAGATCTCATCAATGGGTTGAAAGGAAGTGTATTTGACCTTTCAACCTGTTGTACATTTGTCCCCTTCGAAGACTGTGAACTGGAAACTGATTTGTCACTTAAAGTTTGTACATTTTTTCCTCTTCCTGTTATTGTCTGTAAAATCTGTTGTACTTCATTATCTGCATCAGTTATGTGACTCTCCGACGACGAATTCCTAGATCTAGTTGATTGCCTGTTTGCAATCACCTCATCAATAACAAGATGTCCACCACCCTGATATGAGTCACTATCTTTTCTGAACTTTTGTTTTTTCCTACTTTTTACATTATCTTTGATTTTTCCTGTCTCCTCAATTGTTTTGGGTATAAGAGGTTGGTTATCCTCTTCTTGATCCATAATAAGGATGGAGCCTAAATTTACGGTGCTACAACTATACGAAGAATCGGCACCTTCACGAGGAACAGGATTAATTTGTAGACTAATCTGAAGTTGCGTTTGATCATTATTTATATTTGTTTGTTTATCAGTTGTCTTGTTTGTATACATTGTTATCACATCACTCAATGGAAGAGAAAAATTCATATACTCAGAGGTCAAAACAGGAGCTGTAATCCCAGTGGGTGATACATGGGTTGGTTTTTCCATTTCACTAGTTTTCTGTTTTGTTTTTTTAACTTTCTGTGTTCCTGTTTTGGTTACGTTTTGGGTTGTTGCAGAATTACTGCCATTTTGTGACGAGAATGAAATCTCGCTGATATTATGAGATGAACTTTCATCATGTAAACGATGAATGACGCTGTCTGTAATGGACTTAACAGCATTCTGAGGTGATAATACTGAGTTATTACTTGAAATACAAAACTGATTCTCTAATGACAAAGGTGAAACCTTCTTTGTTTTGATCATTTTAGCTTTTAACAATCTTTGTAATTCAGAATTTAACACAGATTCGTTCAAAATCTCAGTCTGAGTAGATTGTCTTGAATCAGTGTTGATTAATTGTGACTGGTCAACAGATTCTCTACTAGATTGTAACTGATTGCTTCTCGATGCAGATGCTAAATCAACAGCCGACTGGTTGGTCATTTGATAATTACCCCTACCTACATGGATATGATTTGCACTATCAATATAAGTAGGAACTATGTTATCATTCAATGGTGTTGCCGTGTATAAAGTCTGAATCGAATTCTGACGATTCTTGGACAAATTCACTTCATTGGTAGGAATATCAGAGGAAACAATATGAGGAATGTTTGATGCATAAACACTAGATTTCTCAGCAGTAGATATTGGTAAATCATTCGTTGGTCTAGTAATTACAGTCATGTTTGGGGGAGATGAATCCTGAATAGATAACAGAATCTCCTCTCTGCCTTTAGCGTTCAATTTCTTGGATTCATCTGCAGACACAATCACACCCCTGCTTGAAAATTTAACCGTGGCAGATGGCGTACCTGTTTTTTTCCCTTGTGTTGTATCAATATTAGTATTTGTGCTTGTTTTAATAGAACTTTTCACATTATCTGCATTCTTGGGGTATGATAGTGGCATAATGTGTTTTGCATTCCTACTTTGTGGTTGTAACTGATTATGAATAATTTCAGTCAGATTATTGGTCGGTCTTGTTACGTTTAGATTTCTGACCTGTTCAAACGATGTTGGTAAATCCATTTCAACAACTTTAACATTTGACAATACTTCAGCAACTCTAGATTCCTCGAGACGAGCTGGTATGTTTACTTTTTCTACAACAATAACTGATTGGTCGTTAGCTTGTTTTGTAGTTTGTATAACATTGTGTATTCTGGTATCCTTTTCATTAACCAAATGGATTATCTCCCCTGGTTGTTGGTTTGCAGTTGCCATGACATCAGCTTGAAGAGACTGAAGAGTTATAATGTTCTGGTCTGATTGTGGCACCATGCTCACTTGATAGTTTGGCTGTTGTGTGAATATTACTTGTTGTGGAGTTTGTAATTGAGGCTGTACTATTTGTTGCGCTTGAATAATTTGTTGCGGCTGATTTAGTAAGTTGTTTGGTTGTTGTACAACAGAGTACGAGGGTGTTGCCATTATAAACTGAGAGTTATTGTTATTCATCTGTGGAGTGTTATTGATCACTCTTATTGCTCCATGTGGTTGCTGAGGTACTAGGTTATTTGAAACCAAATTCTGGTTAACTGCATTTGAAATAAACTGAACTGGTTTTCCTAAATTTGTGGTATTTAGATGTACCGAACCACCATTTGATGCAAGTACTTCTTGTTGACCATATACAACATTAATTTGTTGTTGAGGCTGCATTTGTTGTTGCTGGCTATTCTGAACAATTCCACCATGTTGAGTAGCTGTAATATTACCACTCTGTGATGGGAGAGGATCAATTTGTATTGCAGTATCGCTATCAGGTCTGTTACTGCTTACATTACTGCTACTTCCTGTTTTACTGCCAGACTGGGTTGAGGATGTACTGGTACCCATTAAAATTCCCATGTTATGAAGAGTTTGTTGTAGTCCTTTCTGTGTATTTTGGATGTGTATATTCAATTGGTTGTTGATTTGCTGAAGAAGTAACACATTCTGAAAGATAATAATAAAACAAATAATTTTTAGGCTCCAGCATCTCCTTCATATCAATCTAAAATTTAAGCATTTATAAAACTAAAATCCCTATGAAAACTAATACAAGTTCATCAAAACTTATTCACATACTAAATATTTAAATTGTACATTCAAAATTCAACTGGACAAATATGCATAAGCAAAAAAACTCCTGACCCAAGGTCAAATATTTTAAGAAAGGATATGGAGTAAATGAACATCAGACAATCAAGGCTTAGGCATGAAATGTCTACAATCAAGTATTCCCTGAAAGCACTTGCTGGTGGACTGTTAGTCCTGGAGGGTATTCACCAGCCCAGTAGTCAGTACTTCGGTGCTGACCCAATTCTATTTGGAACCCTACAATATCTAAATTTTTGTAAATTTTGTTGAAAACTCAGGAGTATCTCCCTCATGCAAAGCTCTGTCCTTAGCTGATTTTGTCTTTACTTTTAGATCATATTGGTTATTTGTTCTCTATCATTTTTTAAACATCTTTGAGTTTATGGTTTTCCAAACCATTAAATTTTATCTGCACTGAAGAGACATAAGTTGTCGAAATGCGCATATGTAGAATTTAAATTCACAGTAACTTCGGTATTTAGTCATTGTTACCACTGGGTCGATACCACTGCTGGTGGACTGTTACTCCCCGAGGGTATTCACCACTCCAGTAGTCAGTACTTCGGTGCTCACGCTAAAGCCAATTCTGTTTGGAACCCTACAATATCTAAATTTTTGTAAATTTTGTTGAAAACTAAGGAGTATCTCCCTCATGCAAAGCTCTGTACTTAGCTGATTTTGTCTTTACTTTTAGATCATATTGGTTATTTGTTCTCTATCATTTTTTAAACATCTTTGAGTTTATGGTTTTCCAAACCTTTAAATTTTATCTGCACTGAAGAGACATAAGTTGTCGAAATGCGCATATGCAGAATTTAAATTCAAAGTAACTATTGTATTTAGTCATTTGTGATAAGGAAATTTCATAATTAATGAAGTTTCTAATCCTAGAAATATAACTCTCGGCTACAAATATCATTTTCACTTTCAAAAATTGCCTCTGGGCAAGATAAAGGTCAAAAAGTCTACAAGTATGGTACATCCTTAAAGCTTATTATGAGCAAGTCATATGTCAAATATGAACACTCTAGCACTTATCTTAAAGAAGCAATAATAAGTCTTTAAACATTACCCTGAAGGAAAATTCAGGTAAAATGTCCACATACACGGAATCTCCTGAATGTTCTTATCATGAGCAAGACACACATATGAAGTATTTAGTAGTGAGCTGAGATATTATGTTTAGGAGGTTTAACTGGTTTTGATTCTGTCCATGTGCTTACCTGGTTTTGATTCTGTCCCTGTATTAACCTAATTCTGATTCTGTCCCTGTGTTTACCTGGTTTTGATTCTGTCCCTGTGTTTACCTGATTCTTATTATATCCCTGTGTTTACCTGGTTTTGATTCTGTCCCTGTGTTTACCTGGTTTTGATTCTGTCCTGTGTTTACCTGGTTTTGAGTCTGTCCCTGTGTTTACCTGGTTTTGATTATGTCCCTGTGTTAACCTGGTTTTGAGTCTGTCCCCGTGTTTACCTGGTTTTGAGTCTGTCCCTATATTTACCTGATTCTGTCCCTTGTTTACCTGGTTTTGAGTCTGTCCCTGTATTTACCTGATTCTGTCCCTGTGTTTACCTAGTTTTGATTCAGTCCTTTTGTTTACCTAGTTTTGATTATTTCCCTGTGTTTACCTGGTTTTGATTCTGTCCTTGTGTTTACCTAGTTTTGATTCTGTCCCTGTGTAAACCTGGTTTTGATTCTGTCCTCATGTTAACCTGCTTTTGATTCTGTCCCTGTGTTTACCTGGTTTTGATTATGTCCCTGTGTTTACCTGGTTTTGATTCTGTCCTGTGTTTACCTGGTTTTGATTCTGTCCCTGTGTATACCTGGTTTTGATTCTGTCCCTGTGTTTACCTGATTCTTATTATATCCCTGAGTTTACCTGATTTTGATTATGTCCCTGTGTTTACCTGGTTTTGATTCTATCCCTGTGTTTACCTGTTTTTGATTCTGTCATGTGTTTACCTGGTTTTGATTCTGTCCCTGTGTTTACCTGGTTTCGATTCTGTCCCCATGTTAACCTGGTTTTGATTCTGTCCCTGTGTTTACCTGGTTTTGATTCTGTCCCTGTGTTTTTCTGGTTTTGATTCTGTTCCCTTGTTTACCTGGTTTTGATTCTGTCCCTGTATTTACCTGATTCTGATTCTTTCCCCGTGTTTACCTGGTTTTGATTCTGTCCCCGTGTTTACCTGGTTTTGATTCTGTCCCTATATTGACCTGGGTTTTGATTCTGTCCCTATATTTACCTGGTTTTGATTCTGTCCCTGTGGCATAAGAGTTTGTTTACCTGGTTTTGATTCTGTCCCTGTGTTTACATGGTTTTGATTCTGTCCCTGTGTTTACCTAGTTTTGATTCTGTCCCTGTGTTTACCTGGTTTCGATTCTGTCCCCATGTTATCCTGGTTTTGATTCTGTCCCTGTGTTTACCTGGTTTTGATTCTGTCCCTGTGCTGGTTTTGATTCTGTCCCTGTGCTGGTTTTGATTCTGTCCCTGTGTTTACCTGGTTTTGATTCTGTCCCTGTGTTTTCTTGATTTTGACTCTGTCCCTGTGTTTACCTGGTTTCGATTATGTCCCCATGTTAACCTGGTTTTGATTCTGTCCCTGTGCTTACCTGGTTTTGATTCTGTCCCTGTGTTTACCTGGTT
>MJUU01073206.1:0-10052 GCA_002080025.1 Modiolus philippinarum | reverse complement strand
ATGAAACCATTCTCTCTCTCCTTTATTATTTGTCTGATGTACATTTACTGCATTTCTCCTTTTATTCCATTCTTCTATAAATAAAGCAAGCATTACATTTTTTAAATATTTATTGCCTTTTCTGATCCAGTCAAAAGAGTGGTGTTCTGGGATCTTGAGTGACCTTTCGTGCATTACAGTACCAATATGTTTGTTAACGTCGTTAAGGCTACTCAGTTCAACTATGCAAACTCTGCAGAACGGGGAACTTGCAACGACCTAGTCACTGGCATAGGCAACCACGGAACTGTCAAGTGTGGTGCTTGCAGCTCGTTGTATCAGGGATTGTGAACCTTGATTCATAACTCAAGAACTGTTCACTATGGTTGCCGGTGGTCCATCCAGTTACATAACTTTATTTATGTCGCCGAAGTCTTAAAATCAACAAAAAATCAACCACACTCGTCATATTTAGGATTGTTTACTTGCCGGCTCCAATCCGCTGTTTTTCACTCCAATACCGCGTGATAGATGTGAGACCGAATCTGATTGGCTAATATCGAGAATATCGTTAACTCCCTTTCGAGAATTTGGATTATCTCCCTTTCAACGACCAAAATCGTGTAAACAAACATTTTTTCGTGCGGATTTCTTCAAAATCGTGTTTTATGCCAAACTTTTGCTTCACGATCGTGACATCGTGACAGAAGGTTAAAATCGTGTAGATCACGCCAAAATCGTGAAAGTTGGCAGGTATGAAATAAAATTTAGCCCAGAAATTCAAAAACTTTAAATATGTATTTGTCCCAAATAATACTACAAATTATTTGGCTAGAATGTATAGAATCCTGAACCTGCAATATTGGGATTAGACACCACCCTTGAACATCTCAACTTTATCATTGTGTTGCCTGTGTTCACACAGTGGCAACATATAGGGATCACTATCCATCGTCTTCGTTTGTCGACGTCGGCATCACAAAAATTTGTGTCACATTTTTCTCAGGAACTGTACATCAGAGCTTTTTGCAATTTGGGATGAAGTGTCAGTATGGGGACCTATACCGTGTACGGAGTTTCACATCTCTCCCTTGCCCACTTCCTATTTGACGGAACTTATAATATTTTTGTTATTACTCAGGCGACACATGTCTTCCCTGGAAGACTTACTATTAAGTTTACTTTGAAATGGAAATCTTTGCATGTTCCAAATTTACATAAAAGGGAGGTAAATATTGGGAAATAAACATATGTTCAGCAAGTGAGGAATATGGTATTCATTATTCATCAGACTTACCAGATGGGGTCAGCATTTCAGCAATTACTCTCCTAGCCTCTATTTGACCCTGTCTTGATCTTCTCCTCCATTCCTCTAAAAGTGTTCTATGGGTTAGTGCCATCTGAATTATATACATTTGTATTTTTATCAAAAAAGAAAAAAAATGCCAGCTACTCCAAATACAAAAGGCTTCATGCAAAAAAAATCCCTACATCAAAAAAATATCTACAAAAATGATGTCCAAGTATAATAAATCCATGGAAAATTGGTGGACCCAAACCAAAGTCAAAATTTTTTTACCATGGTTCAGATTTGTACCAAATATCACTAGTTTGGACACATCAAAAATCTAGAAGAGGATAGGTAAAAACTTGAGGAAGCTCTCAGAAATGTGTAACTTTTCCCCAGCTTACCATTAGTTTGGTAATGTATATTTTTACTTGAAAATCTGGAAAATACAGACAATCAGTACATGCTAAGGCCATAATATAATAATTTCTAAATTCTCATAATTTGGGGTGGTGAATTTTATTTCATATTTTTATCAAATTTTGTGAAAAATTCTGTCATTTTAAAAGAAATATACCCAAATTGGCCAAAAATCAAAAAAAATAAGAAATTAATATTTTTGAGTTTGCCCCTTTTGGACCCCTTTTATCTAATGAACCGTATATCTGATGTGAAATCCCCTGACATACCCCAGATTGGAAATTTCCTCATGAGCACACAGAAAGAAACTCCATCAAGTTCTGATAAAATAATAAAGATTCTACAGCCCAATATATAAAAACACCCAATTTATCCGTTTTTGGAAAATGGGAGGGGCCATAATATCAAAAACTAATCCAAGCCTTTCTTTTGTGCCAAGGAATATTGTGTTAAAATTAAGTAAGGATTGATCGACTAGAACTTAAGTTATTGACCAAAAACAGAACTGTCTAAAGATGACGACGATGACAATGACAACAACGACATACCATTATACGACCTCAAAATATTTGCAGTGGTATAAAAAAAGATGCCTTCTAGCCTCATCATTTTCTGTGAATAAAAGAATAAACTTGCCACTGCCTTAAATTGCAGAAATTAGAAATATTACCATAACACAGTTATCTACACAACATCTTTTCTTTGCCATATCATCAAATGATGGAAGAAGTCCAAGTCTAGCTTTTCCCTTTACTGGTATGGCCCGGCATCTCTTCTGTCAAAACAAATCAAATTCAAAATTACAATACAAACTGAAAAATTTTACCACACATAAGGCCATATCAAGTTTATTAGAAGTTTTCATCTCCGCCCACCAACCAAAAATCTGTCTGTCCCTAATATTTTTAAAAACTACGATAATTTAGTTTTATTTTCTGTTAGATCCCTAGAAAAAAGTCATTTCCAGAAAAGGAAATAATTCAGACGTTTTACACAAATATTACCATTTCCAATTAAATGACTATTAATACTTTGTTTTTAGTTGAAATCTTATTTGATTTTGAGATGGAACAAAATAAATAAAGGGCTATGCCGAGCGCAGCATGATACGACCGCAGCATGTCGACCACTGAAATTTGAAAAAGTGTAATTTAAAAGTGAATGTGGACACAGTTAAGAGCTTGACACAGTAACTAGATGGACACACTAAGTAGCTAGACATAGTAATTGTTGGACACAAACTAGAGAACACAAAAATTAGCCCTTTTGATCCCTTAAAGCTATGAAAATGTATGATGTTATGCTAAATCTGTTGACACAGTACTGACAGCTTAAATCAAGATGAATAAAAAAAAAAAAACAACCCATGGAAATCCAATTAAAAATAATTATTTTACATATATTCAAAAATTGCAATTTCGGCCTATTTGACCAATTATAGTTTGGAAAATACAAGAAATATGCCAAATCTTTTGACATACTACCATAAGCTTACAATGAGAGGAATCTAAAGAAAAAAATCCAATCGAAATCAAATTAAAAAGAAAGATTTTACATATTTTGAAAAATAGCAATTTCGGTCCTTTTGACCCCTTATAGATCGGAAACCATAAAAGCTTAAAAAAATCTGTTAAAATAATATTGAAAGCTTACAAAAACAGGAATCTCCAGAAAAAAATCCCATCAAAATCCAATGAAAAATATAAATTTTTGGTAATATGCATGTTTGCAATTTTAGCCCCGTTTGGTCCCTTGTAGCTCAAAAATGAAACAAATCATCAAAAATCTAATAAAAGCGCACATGTTTATTTTTCATAAGAAAACAACTGAAACAAGAGGCTCTCATGAGCCTGTATCGCTCACCTGGACCATGGCCAATACATAACTTCAAATCAACTTATATGTTAAAGGGTCTCATTTTCAAAGAGCCTGTATCGCTCACCTGGACCATGGCCAATACATAACTTCAAATCAACTTATATGTTAAAGGGTCTCATTTTCAAACTATGTAAATAAACATTTATGTTATATGATCCAACTTTAATTTAACTATTTTCCCTATTGCATGCCATCTTGGATAAGGTATGGATCTGCAGGAAAGTTAAAATGCTTTATTTCCAGGTGTTTCCCAGTTAACAAATTAGCGGAAACTGGCTTCCTGTTTTGTTTATCAATTACGCTAAAGTGTTGATTTACAGTTAAGAAGTTTGGACCAGAACCATCTCAATGCAGTTTTTATATCATATTATTAATTAAACTTTTAAAGTTTTAATTATGTTCTGCTGAAAAAGACATGTTTATTTTGCAATAAATACAGGTGTCCTTTTATAAATAACAAATGGAGTTAGGTTATGTCAGATGGTTACCTAATTACAAAATATCTACACATTACTATGAATTGTTAATTACAGGTGACACTTTAATTACAGGTACAGTTCTGAATTTTGGTGTTTTCACATCAATACTGAAGGTACTGAAGCCATGGATTTTATAATCTTTATTTTATAAATTTAAATTAATTTTTTTTCTTGGAACAAGTGGCAATCCACGAATTTACGTACACCACGAAATGTCTTTTTTTCTCTACCCACGAAAATTGGTACCCACGAAATTAAATGAATTCACAGGGGATTGGTGAAAAACGGCCAATAAATCATACACAGGCCTTTGGATTTTCTTCAAAATTTCAGAGTATGTAGATCTTGATATGCTGAACATTTTTTTAATTTACACTTCACCTCTATCTATTACAGTTTTTTAAAATAAAAAATAAAAAAATCTGCAAATTTTGAAAAATTTACGGAAAAAGGGCTATAACTCTCAGACAGGTTTTCCGATTTGCTTCAAAATTGCAGAGCAGATAGATCTCGGCATTCTGAACAATTTTACGCCAGTCAAATTTATGATATCTGCAACGGTTTTAAAGTTATTTGCCAAAAACAGCAATTTACCCCTATGTTCTATTTTTAGTAACAGCAGCCATGTTGTTTGGTTTTCAGACTCCTCGGATACAATTTTGAAAGTACATACCCTGGTGATGATCCAGGCCAAGTTTGGTTTAAATTGGCCCAGTAGTTTCAGAGGAGAAGATTCCTGAAAAAAGTTTACGACGGACGACGGACGGACGGACGACGGACGCCAAGTGATGGCAAAAGCTCACCCTGGCATAGCCAGGTGAGCTAAAAACTGCATCAAAATACGACAAGAAATAAAAAAAAAAATATTTGAGATTCCCACTTTTGGACCCCATTCATCTCATAAACGGTACATGCGAAGTGAAATCTGTTGACATACCCCTAATTGGAAATTTTCTCAGGATCACACTGAAAGAAACCCCATCAAAATCTGATAAATAATAAAAATTCTGCAGCCAAATATGTGAAAACACCCTATTTTCCCCTTTTTGGCCCCTTTTTTAATAACGGGAGGGCCATAATGACCAAAACCACTCCAAGGCTTCCTTTTGTGTCAAGGAACATTGTGTAAAATTTCATAAGGATTGATCAACTTGAACTTAAGTTATTGACAAAAACAAAGGTGTCTACAGACAACAACGACGATGACAACGACAAGGACGACAGCACCATACCATTATACGACCTCAAATTTTTTGTGGTCATATAAAAATAAAATATAAAAGCCTTCCGCCCGTTTGATTACCAGGATGAGGATCTACTACCAGTAATTAACTTGATTTTTGTTGCCTAACAAGAGACTGCATCTTTTTTCGCATGCTGGAAATTTTTTTCACGAAATTGTAGAGCATAGCAATATATGAGAGAGTGGAGCACAGCAATATGAGAGAATAAAACAAAGAATCTCTTACATAAGAACCAAATCACCAAACAGAATTGTCAAGATCCGAAGTCCATGAGACAAAAAGTCAAATAATGTGCAAACCACCAGAAAAATTGTCGACAGCAATGGTCCTAACTTGGTAAAGGCATTTCAAAAGAAATGGTGGGTTAAATAGGTTTAAAAGCATGCCAAACACATATCAGTCTTTGATTCTGATTAAATTTACATGTAAGTATCTACATCTTCTGTAATGTATATAGTTTCAATGTCCCAGTACCTTTAATAATCAAGGGTGCCAGCCCCTTTGAACATACTTTCCATTAAGATGTAACACTATTTGTTATGTTTATGTCATGTTTACTGTAACTAAATTATAAATATAAACAGTTCTGTTTTGTGATTGGGACTTGGTAAAGACAATTGCATCTCATCTCCTCTTCACTTGGTAATCTTACCTTGGACATGGCGGTTTAACCTTTATAGTATAACTAATTAACCGTCATGAATATTAAAATGTCACCAGTGACGAACAATGCAGTAGGATTAAACAAGTTGCGGAACCTGCTTCACAATGAGTTTAATCCACTGTGTTGATCGACACGAGTGATATTTTTTATTGATATTCATGACGGACAATTAGTTATGCTTTTTATTATATAGATTCTCTACTCATTAAATGAGATTTTAGATGCAGATGAATGTGCCAGTTGTTTACTTGATAACGACATTGACAAATTTTGTGCATCACTTCCACCAGAGACTACAAATCCTTTACATGTATTTTCACGTATGATAATATGACATTCATTTAACTGAGAAAACTAAATAAATCACCGCTATCTACATTATAACATTATAATACTTCAGTAAAACAGTGAATAGTTGTTCCTGTTTTGGTCCTTACCTCTTCAGTTTTTAATCTTTTATGCAAAAAATTGTTGGAGTAACAAAGAATTTTCTGGGTTGCTCTTTCACATAAGTTCAGTCCATATTTTAGAGGTTGACGTTTGGACAATACAAATGCTGCAAACTTTTCAGATTTCTTCTGCCCATTGCCAAGTCCAATTGGTGTGATCCTAAAATATGTAATAAAGATATTAAATTAAGAGCTACAACAAAATGAAAACTAGAGCTGTCACCGAATGGCATCCAATTATGTCCCCATTCACTGACCCCTGAATCAATATGGCGAGTGCAAAATTAAGTGTGTGTGGAAACAGTACAAAAATTGACATGATGATATACCCCTTTTTTTCACAAAAATATACAAAGCTACATTATCTCCCTTTCAAAATTTCGAACAGCAACCATGTCTCCACGTGGTCAGACCTTACATCATTTCCATGTGTGGTAGGCAACCTTTCTATCAAGTTTCCTCCAATTTGAGGCACTTCTAATTTGCCATCCTTTTTAAAAATTCCATGGCAATGGCAGCCATTTCTACAAATCTGGGCCCAAACTAATTTCTTTTGGTGCAAGGCAACCTTCAAATTAAGTTTCATCCACTTTGAGGCACATTTGATTTTCCTGGCTTTTTTCAGTTTTCATGCCAATGGTAACCATGCCCAAAAAATCATTATTTAGAAAGTTTCATCCAATTTGAGGCACTTTGAATTTTCCCACCTTCTTCCAGTTTCCATGACAACGGTGGCCATTTTGAAATTCCAAAAGATGTATGTGGGTGTACATATACTCACTGCAAGTTAGGTTCCTTTAAAGTTGTTGAAACATGCTTGTAAAGTTTCTGGAAAACACTAAGAGTTGTCTTCATGTTCATGAGGATGGATGAACGGACAGACCAACACGGGTAAAACAATATGCCCCTGAATTTTCATTGCGGGGGTATACATACATAACTTTGCATATTATGTTGTGCTTGCAAGAAAAAGAGATAAGTTGGTGGCCTAACTGATATGTATGTACCTGTTTAGGGTATGTAAGTTTTGCTTGATTTTGAATTTTCTTGGTATGTACATTGTAAATGAAGAGTCATGTACTATACTTGCGAGAAATTGTTCTTTTTGACGAAAATCTATAATAGAACATAAGAAGTAAAATGTCTTGTTACCTTTTGACTTTTCTCTCCTTACTCGGACTCTGGTCAGAATTTTTCTCATTATTTTCAGCTAACTCATTTTCTGATGATTGGGTTTTATCTACATTAGGTGTTTGTTTCTGTGGACTTTTGTCGGAGTCTTCATCGACTGTATCGTAACATTTTAAGGCACTCAGTCGTCTTGCTTCAGAGGCCATGGCACTCAGTTGTGAGGCTCTTCTCTGACTCTCACTCTCTTCACCTATATTGTAATGAGAAATTATAAACTTGCTATTATTCAAATAGCCTGTCAATAAATGTTTTATTGTACCAAAGTCAAAAATCAAAGTTATAGTGATGCCACTGGTCAAAAACTGTGGACCTGAGAAAGAACTTTTGACCGCTGGTGTAAAAATGAAGCCTTTAATCAGGAAATTTATTAAGCCTTTGTGTGTCTTGTCTTTTTTCTAGTTAGTTAACTTTATGTCAATAGGAATCTAGGACGATGCTTATTTCGCTGAACTTGATTACACTTTATTCAGGGGCAGACTCCGACCTGCCGTTGGGTGTGGGGTTTTCTCACTGTTTATTGAAGATCTTATGGTGGCTTTGAGTTGTTATTACTCCCCTTTGGGTCGCTGTCTCTTTGACACATTCCCAGTTTCCCTTCTTTTTCTATTTAATCAAAAAAGTTGCTTTATCTTATATAATATAATGTAATAAAGAAACATCTCCTGAGGTATAATAAAAGGATTTATAGAAATGATTTAAGTTTTTTTAACCACAGACTATGTTCTCATTCTCCTTTTCAGTAGCCTGGATCTAGAAGACTAATAGGGCCTGTAAGTCTCGTACAATTTTGGAACTTCTGGGATCAAAAATTGTACCCGGAAGTTCCATTTTAAAAAAAGATATGTGACGTTTCAAACAAACATTTGAACGTCATAATCCTCTGACGTCATGTTTTGGCGGGAAGCGTTTTCGAATTGCCTCTTTATCATGGATTCTCGTGAGTCACATGACGAAACTTACAGGCCCTACATTAGTGTCAAAACTGGCATTGTTTTGAGTAAGAATATTAATCCTCTCTGCCAAGTATCCCTATTTGTTGAAGTTTACCCCCATAAGAGGTTCAATTTCAAATTTTCAGAGAGGATTTTCTTCTTTGCTTGACAAAACATAATTTGTTGATTTATTTCATGATGATTGTAATGTCATATAGATGCTAAATAACAACAGAAAAGTGGATCTGAAGATCCCTTTATAGATTCTATGGTATGGTTGGAGTTGTCTAACACATCAAAATTTCTCATACGAATGCACTATCATACTTTTAAATTTGGCATTTTTTTTCTTTGCATTTTAAAACTGTTATTCTGACCATCTGTTTATTGGGCCCACACCTCATGACTTTACTTTGCCAAATTTTCTCACTTTTAGTTCAATGAGTGCCCTGTGGTTGTTTAAGTGTTGTGATTGTCTTCTGTTAGTCTTTTTGTCGGGCAACAGATTGCAGCAACTGAAGAACACTTTGCCAATTAATTTCATGTTTGTTGATGATCTTGCATCCATGGGTAAAGGAACATGGATGAGGCTTTGCTCTACATCTAGCAATGAATTCTGCCCAAACTGGTTCTAGGGGCCATCTTGAACTTCTTATGATGTGTATGTATGAGCACAGCTCATTGTTGAAGACCTCATGGTAAATTCAAGATGAAAAACAACAAAAAAAGCTTTGTTCCATTGCTTTGTCTTACCATGTATTTTTAGAACTTTGTCTCATGTACATTTACTCCATATCCTTTAATTGTTTATTTAGAAACTGTCATTTTTCCATCATTCAATGTTTCAAAAAAATGACAAGATGTATGATATACAGCTTCTCATTATAAATACAAACCATTGGCTTCAATATAATGCTGTAGACAACCACATGGTCTTATTTTGTATACAGGACAGAACAGGTGTACAGCTGAAAAATAATAAACAAACTTCTATTTTTTTTTCAATCAAAGCAAAAATTAAATGCAAACACAGACAAGAGTAGCATGACATCTGCTACTGTAAACCGGAAAATTGTCACTTTGTCCTTTTTTCGTGGTTGTCTATTTTCATTGCACCCAATTTTAAGGTGGCTCACTCATCACAATTTTGATTTTGTGTCAGATTTCAGAAATCCTCTGGTTTTTTCACTTCAATGACTTACAGAATTTTGCACATGGACCCCCACTTTTTATTTCATGAAAGGTTTTCTATAGGTCAAATTAAGACACCTGACAAGTTTTCATAAAATCATTGATATAACTTCCTAGCTTTTATATAAAAATAGTCCTAATGATAAACTAAGGGAAAATCCAGAGAAATCTGTTTCCTGCCAAATTTTGTAATGTCTTGTATCTCCGTAACAAGAGGCTCTCAAGAGCCTGTATCGCTCACCTGGACCAAGGCTGACATAGATAAAAGGCATTTCCAATAATAAAATGAAAAAATAAAATTTAGCAGAATACTTTTTTTCTAAAATTACAGTATTCT
>MJUU01073205.1:0-16848 GCA_002080025.1 Modiolus philippinarum | reverse complement strand
TGGGTCGATCAGGGATCAGAGTTTTACAACCAGAAGTTTAAGGCACTCTTAGAAAATTACAAAATAAGAATGTACCACACTTTCAATCAGGGAAAGGCTGTAGTAATAGAGCGCTTCAATCGCACACTAAAAGGTAAGATGTTTCGCTACTTTTCCGCCAATAACACCTACAATTATATCTCAGTACTTCCACAATTAGTAGAGCAGTACAATAACACGAAGCACTCGTCAATCAAAATGAAACCAGTAGAAGCAAGCAAATCCTCCGTTTACTCAGATACGAAGGAAACTAAGAGTAAACCCAAAGTCAAACTAGACGACAAGGTCAGAATATCTAAAAAAAGACCGTGGCAAAAAACAAAAACAAGCCGGCAATGTCCTCCTCAAGATAAGCACCTTTTGTTTTTTTTTTGGGGGGGGGTCTTTTTTTTCTTGTAAAATAGATTTTAATAAGTTAAGAAAACGTATTTTGTATTTCCGGATCAAAACAATGAAATATTTTCTTGTCTGGTAAGTTAAGATACAGAAAAGAATATCTATTTTTAGTTGTTTCAATTAGCGTATTGTTCTGAAGATATAAGATCTCTCTCCTTTTTACTCGGAAAATTATACACTACGTAAAATTACAATTTAAACGACAGTCTTTAGGTATCCGAAAAAAGGACTGACTTAAATAAATTACGCTTATTTTCTTGTGCCTTCCGCCTATAAAGTATTTCACAATAGAAGATTGATCTTGTGGTGAACAAATATAGTCGTCAAAAATTACGATTTTTTGTTTGTCACCGGCACTGCCGTCAGATACTTCGTCCTCGCGGTCAATGTCTTCAACTTTATCATTAGATAGTTGTAATAAATCTTCCAGAGACACTCCTAGTTTTTCCGCTATTTCCTCGAATCTTTGAATTAGTTCCTTATAGTAATGTTGTTCTAAGTTCTTTGCGTAAAGAATAATTTTGTCGTAATACAATAAGGGTTTAAATAAAAGGTGCATTAGCAAATTTGTCTTACCCGACCCACTCGGCCCCACGATGAGTAAACGGAAGTAATCACTCGGCATATTTTTTGCTCCTTGTATTGTTCTAAAATTGTTCGTATTAGACTTTTCTGAAAAATATACGGGAATCGTTGTCATTTTTTTTATAACCCGAATATTTATTAGATAAAAAAAACCATGAGTGTATTTCAGGTAGGAGGGTGCATAACCGTTGTGGTAAGTAATAATGTTTGACATTTATAATAAAAATCAGGTAAAAAAAAATGCTTGCATATGATTTGACCAATCTAAAAAAATAAAAACAAAGGTGTATGGTTTTTACGAAATACTTGATATTCAAGGGGAAATCGTATATTTATATTATCCTTTTAGCAGTATATTCGTTATAGGGAGAGTAACTGGTCACGACCTGTCAGACTTACTAGAAATATATAGGAATCAAAAGTATAGAACCAGAGATACACGTCAGTGTTATGTATAACCCGTGTTATGTTTTAAGATTTTTGTTTTACTTATGAGATGCTTAAACCGCAAGCAACGTAAAAAATGTGAGTAAAACCTACTTTGTACTTGACTGTTTTGACAAAACGTGTCAGTACGTTTCTTGTTATATTCTAGTGGTAGTTTTGACCGTTGTAGAAAAAAAATAGAAAACATGATTTTTGTTATATGCTACTGGAGAGTAGTTAATATTCCATAGAATCGTAGCTTTTCAAAAACATGTTTTTGAAAAGCTACGATTCTATGGGATATTAACTACTATCATCATCACAAGATTTCATTGGTTCAATGGTCAAGTCTCCGTATCGACCAGTAAAAAGAGGCGTGTCTTTATTGAAAGAAACCACGTGTATAAGTGAGTAGTGATCGATTTTGTAAACAAAAATGAAAAGTAAAACAGCGAAAAATCGTCTTTTTTTTAATTTATTGTATCTGAACCGCTGCATGTACCCTGACGAAAATCGGCACATGAAAAGATTATGATTTAAAGAAAATGCACATTTGTTCTGGTCAATGTCAGGGTTTAAGAAACGATACGATCCACAAGTCTATATAAGAGGAAAATTATCGAAAATATCATTTTTCTTCTAAAATATACAAAGTATCTTCAATCAAAAACTTTTTGTCATTTGTATAAAAAGAAGTCTGTCACATGCACATGAACAAGTAGAATATTTTACATTATAAGTAACCTTTAAAGCACCTAACAACAGACCTAAACAATGTAATCGACTTTTTTATCTTTTCTAAACGTGAGCTCACATACCACTGGATATCGGACTGTATAGGCCTCACTGAAGTCAGTCATGGATGAGGTACCAACATAATTCAAAAGTTAACCATTAACGCATCACGAGCGCCAAATTTGGTAGGAATTGACAAAACAGTTGCAGATAAGAATATCTTTGAATACATTTTCTAATAAGGTCATATAATGAGGGTCGTGGCATTATTTTATGGTAATGTTTTACATAAGAGTAAAAAATACTTAAACTCGCCTAACAAACTTATAAAACCTTTAAATCGTCTAATTCATAAGGGTTATAATTACGGTATTGTCATCAAGTCATTACATATGGCCTTCTTTGGTGTTAACATTGATTTTTTGATAGGGTCTTTGCATTTTAACTAAACACATTCTAAATTTCTAAAATCAGTATTGCATGGACACGGGTTATGTATTCCGGTATATACATGAAATCATTATGCTAAACTCCTCACAGGAAGGGATCTTGATGGAAGCTGTATACTGAGGGTACATAACTTAATTTGTCAGTTGGTAATGGGTCTCGAGCTGGCATGTCAGTTAACTGCTAGTAGTCTCTTGTGATTTCATGTTTATGTCCGTATATTTAGTTCGCTCAGTTTCATTTCTCACAATTGACTCAGTCCTGTTGCCAACTGAATTTTACTGTTGTTACGAATGTTTCTTTATTTATCACATTGGCTGTAGGGGGAAGGTTTGGGTCCAATAAAATTAGTTTAACCCCGCCGCAGCAGGTTTGCGCCTGTCCTAAGTCAGGAAATTTATTAAGCCTTTGAATGTCTTGTCTGTTTTCTAGTTAGTTCACTTTATGTCTATGGGAGTCTAGGATGATGTTTATTTCGCTGAACTTGATTACTCTTTATTCAGGGGCCAACTCCGACCTGCCGTTGGGTGTGGGGTTTCCTCACCGTTCATTGAAGATCTTATGGTGGATTTGAGTTGTTATTGCTCCCCGGGTCGTTGTCTCTTTGGCACATTCCCCGTTTCCCTTCTTTTTCCTTTTTCCCCAGAAAAAAAACAATGAAAGGATATGGATTACATGAGTCTTTTCAAATACATGGTAGAACAAAAGGATGGAAGGGCTATTGTATGAAAACTGTCAATCTTAGTTTTGACACCTGAGCAAGCAAAGCAAGCAAGCTAACCAAACTTTTGTTAATGTCAGTTAATGTCAGTTCCCTTAATAAGTATTAACGAGTTTTCTAATTCTAGTCTATGTTTTGTCTATACTTAATATATATCTTTATTCTCATAAACCATTGTAATTACATAGGTACAGAGATTAGGATAAATATAATTAAATATAAATGAATAATAATATGTATAACAAAAACAAAAAAACGTTACATTTTAAAACAGAGCACGTGATATAGGTGACGAATTAATGGTACATGAATAGGAACTAATAACAGTGTGTGTCCAACCAATGAAAAAGCCAATAAGGTCTATTTGTTACCCAGGAGTTAGCATAGAGCTATTTATTTTCCTGATAAACATACAAAGTTTTCTTAGTTTTGAAACTATATTACAAGACATGATTTCTTTAAATTTTAATACATTTACTCTTGCTCTTGAATTTTTATCAATATATATTTTTCTAAAGTCTTTTAAGAATTCACATTGTAGGATAACGTGAAATTCATCTCCTATTTCATATGAATTGCATAATTGACAATATCTGTTCTCCCTAGGAATGTTATTCCACCTTCCAGTTTCTATAGGTAACCTTGTATTAGTTGTTCTAAACTTGCAAAAAGTAACCATATCTCTGGTGTCCAAAATATTAAAATAGGTTTCGAACTCGAATTTTTCCTTAAAAAGTCTATAATTTAATGCTTTTGGTGAAGTTTCGAGGTCACTTCTCCATTCCTGTAGGAATTGGTCCCTAAGACGTAATTTTACACTTGAAACTATCCACTTAAAATTGAGGTTTTCATTTTGAAACGTCCAAATGTTTGACATGCCACAATCATTTAGAATACCACTGACACATTTTATCCATGGAAAACAGATATTGTCATTAGTAAATAAGGAGTATAATAATTTATAAGATATTGATGAAAGCTTTGTCGATTTCCCTGTTACTAGTTTACACCAATAAGAAATAACTCTAACTTTAATATCTGTTATAAGAGGAACACGACCAAGTTCACCGTAAATCATAAAATTAGGAGTGCTTTGTTTCAAGTGAAGAATAAGTTTGCAGAATTTAAGATGTATTTTTTCTATACAATAATTGTCACCGAAACCCCAAACTTCACATCCGTAAAGAAGCATGGGTTTAACAATTTTATCAAATAAATCTAACAAACATTCAATCGACAGGTTTTGTATTTTCCCTCTCCGAATAACTTCATACATAGCTTTCGTAGCTTTTTCAATATTTTTCAATTTTGCTAATTTAAAGTTTCCATTTTTGGAAACCATAACACCTAAGTAATTAAATTCAGTTACAGTTTCAATTTTTATTCCATTAAAGAGGAATTCTGCGTTGTCGGGCCTTCTCTTTGTTGAAAAGGTCAGAACTTTTGTTTTTTCTACGTTAACTTTTAACTTCCAAATTTTACTATATTCAGAAAACTCATGCAAAAGATTTTGCAGACCACTTGCAGTTTCAGACATCAGGACAGTGTCGTCAGCATAGAGTAGAACAAACAGTTTTAAATACATTTCAAATTTATTCTCCAGTTCCGATGATATACTCTCTAAACCTGAAATATTTTTGTCCTCCATAAAGCTTTCAAGATCATTTAAGAATATGGCAAATAAAAAGGGATATAAATTTTCCCCTTGCCTTACAACAACTTCACAAGGAAAATATTCGGATTTGTTATTATTATACATGATACACGACTTAATCCTATTATACATATTAATAATAATAGTGTACATTTTACCATTTATTTTACTTAATAACAATTTGTTCCACAAAGCTACTCTCCAAACAGTATCAAAAGCCTTCTCAAAATCTATGAAGGCACAAAACATTTGTCTTTTTTAGAATTTCAAAAAAGGAAAAAATAGAAAATACACAGTCGAGAGTGGAATAGCCAGCTCGAAATCCACATTGGCTTTCGGTTAATAATGCAAATCTTTCGGAGTAAGAGTTTAACATTTCGTTCAAAATTGATGTAAACAGCTTACCCAAACAACTTAGAATAGTAATAGGACGAAAGTTTTTAGGATTATGTTTATCTCCCTTGTTTTTGTATAAAGGTTTTATTGTACCCAATAACCAAACTTTTGGAATTATACCAGTGTCAAAAATTAAATTGAACAGTTTTTCGTATAGATCTATGAATTGATTACTAGTGGATTTTATATATTCATTAATAATTCTATCATCATGTTCAACATGATCAAAGAAAGTAGCTTTAAAAGGCATCAAGCTTGTGGTACTTTGCATGAAATAAAATAAAGGTAAGAAATTGCCGAAATTTGGCATATTTGTAGTCAAGTGCAAACTATAGAGGTTTTAATCGGTGTATGAGAGATTAAGTTGGGTGTATGACATTTGCGCCGATTTTATAAATTTCAAAAGTTTCATTTGCGCCGATTTCATTTTTTCATTTGCGCCGATTTTATTTTTCATTTGCGCCGATTTTTAATTTCATAAGACACAAATAAATTATATGTACTATGCATTAAATAGGGAATAATACATGGCAAAATCCGTATCACATGCCGTATCATCCCGAGTTACCAATATCAATTTTTTAACTGACACTCACAAAACAATTTCACCCAAAACAAATCTTTGTTATCCCCCCCCCCCAAAAGTGTTTTTCCCCCCTCCCAAAATAAATTGCCCCCCCCCCCAAATTTAACTCCCGATAATTTTTTTAATAAAAGAAAGTAAAATTGAAAAAAAAAATTCGAAAAAGGGTATGTGATAAAGGGTAGGCCATGCGATAAAGGGTATGCGATAAAGGGTATGACGTCATAGTGTGAATACGGAATGAACGTCATGCACTGTATCACATATTCAAAAGGTCTGTATTTATTACTAAATATATGATAAAAGAAGATATATCTTTGTTAAACTTAGAAATAAGCGGTGTTAAAATACCGAAAGTGTATTAATGCCTCATTTAAAATATACTTCATTTCGGTATTTTGTTACTTTTTTTAACAGTTATAAAGTGAAAATTCCAAGATAAAAGTTGGAGCTTATAAGTTGAGATTAAATGAAAATAACTACGAAAGATTTATATCAAATAACTCTATAATACCTTGAAAATGTTGGTTCAGTCTGGCTATTAACTGTGTAGTACTGTACCTTACCGTTACCAATGTACTTACCAATACATTTTGTAAAGACAGAGCCACTACACTGTTGGTATAAACATGTACTTAAACACTTGCATTTGTATTTTTTATTCCATTTTATCACCTTTTGAGCTTTATTTTGAATATATGTAAGCTTCTTGTGTAAGCAATTTTTAAAATATCATCAGTATAGTGTGAACAAATGAACAAAATGCCTGTATTTGACACTAAATTAACAAGTAAAAAATCGGCGCAAATGAAAGAAATAATCGGCATATAAGTACACATATTCTTGCGGATCATAACTTCCTGGAATTAACTGACCTAAACATTACAAATAAAAAAAATGAAATGCAAATCGGCGCAAATGCAAAACGCCGATTAAGGTATGGTAAGTGTATATATAGGCCCCCGGGATATAGGCAAAAAGTTATGCTTTCCTTTTCTTTTATTATCATTATTTTGAGTGTCTGAAATATCCAAATTGCTGACTGGATAATATTTTCAATATGGTTTGTATAAAACTTTGTCAAGATTACCAAAGCACAGTTCATTTCTAGATTTACATCTCATATTTCCCGGTTTTCTGTATCAAATCCAATGATTTCCTTACCACGATTTACTTCAAGTTTGACATTCAATGGTATTCCTTTTCGGCAACAAAGGAGAATCCCTTTCAATTATATTAGTTTTTAAACGAGACAATGATGTCAGTGACGTTGAAGGAGATCTCTTCTTCCGATTTGCATTCCGTATCCAAAATTTCGATACGTACATATTGTATATACGTTTGTTAAAAATATAAGCAGTAAATATATATAGTCCTTGTAAACCATTTAATCCAGAAATAATGGCAGCGATAACAGGTACATTCATAAAGGCGTTGATTAGCAACATGGTCCAAGAACATCCCGTTACCGTAAATAACTTAATAAATATCCAAAGATCAGATTTATCCATGGTGTCATTGTGGTTTACTTGTGGGCGATATCTTAATCTTACTACAGTTATAGTGTACAGTATTATATCTAAAACAGAAAGCACAGCTAATGGCACCAAGAGTGTTACAATAACACTTCCTTTGTAGGTCATGAAACAGATTTCGTCGCCATATCCTATCGAACTACCGGAAGTTACTGCGTTGTTGTAAACGATGTTCCCAATGACTACAACCAAAGGATAACCGTATGAAAATATTATGTACCAATGCATTACAGATCTGTTTTGGCTCGCTGTCATGGTAGACGCAATATTTCCGGTACCAAATATTTTAAACATATGAAAGGCACACACAAAAAGACATCCAAACGAAGTCAATAAAAAGTAATGGGCAAATATTCCTAGAGTCTTACATCTTATTCCGCTGAAGTTAGATACCATTACTAAGATAATTGTAATATAATGAAGAATTAAGGATACAGACAAACTCATAATATTCTTTCCTGGTATGGTTCTTAGCTTAGAAAATAAACAGTATGTCGTTAGTGTTAACAGCAGGAAGATAGTGGATATCATATTACATACTGTGATAGGAACAAAATACAATTTATACGTGCTGTCATTTTCTTGTAATAAGATAAAATCCTCCCAACACAACCATAATTTATCATCAACAATTCGATATTGGTAGAAATCAAAGACATTCCGGTAGCCATGGATCGTCACCTTATCCTTTTCCTTTGTATATTCGTCGCTATTGAATATCACGTGACGGCATGCTAGAATGTCTGATAATAATGGCCGCCACCCTGGATTACAATTATTCAAAACAGTTTTCGTATTCACAATTTTCATAGTTGCTGAATCATATGAAATTGAAAAATTTCTGTTTCCTTTCGTTGTTTCAACTGTATTCGACAGAAACTCTAACAATTTATGTTCATTTTTTGTAGTTGATGACGGTTCATTAATGTTTAATTGTAGGTAAAACGAATTTCGGTTCCTGTTTTCCACCATTACATGACAAAAACTAGCCGAAATATTATACATATCAGTGAAATTTCTCAATAGTTCTGAAATAATATTATCAACGGTGATGTTCATTATTACATCAAATCGTACAGGAAATGTATAACCAATCCTTGATCTTGTTACGTTTTCAAAGATAATATAAGGGGTTTCATACTGCCAACACTGTTCATTGATGTTTGTCTTGCCCGGAAAACAATCCATCTTACGGCAGATTTGCTGCAATAAATATAATCGAAATCAACTGAAGAAGATAGCATAACTCAAACTAGAGTAACTTTAGTGACTGTTGGAAACGATAGTGACCCCGACTTCCTTGTTTAATACAGAAAACTATTGTTATAGACCCTGTGAGTATTTGCAAACAGCGGGAAATCTAGTGGTATAAATTAAAATTATCTCCCTTCTAGAAAAACTCATCTGTGTTCATAACGTTTATGGAACAAACTAACAGCATTGCGACGAAAATAAACAATCGACAAAATGTCAAGATTTCAAAGGAAATAAACAAATAAAATTTTTAGTGAAAACGTCATTCAGTTCCTAGATCTTTACTTTATTAAACTTGCCTCCAAGGAGAGGTAATATGTAATATTCCTTACATAATTCACTGTCGTAATGAAATTTTGTTTGACTGGTTAAAATCAATTGCTACATGGCGTTAAAATGCATGTACCTAGACAAGATTATATGTACAGATAGATTTTTGAACATACTTTATTTATAGGTCAATTTTGTGACGATTCTTGCTTAAGCAACGATGAGATCCAAAATTCATTCTATGTAACTAGGCAAAATCATACCGTCTCGAAACGGGCGCATTTCAACTGCTTGAATTAGGGGATTAAAATACCTTTCAACTGCGCGAGCAAAGTACCTTACAACTGCGCGGGTGTTTTTTCTGTAATCTTCGAGCGAAAATAAGTTAAGAAATATACCAAATGTTTTTAAATACATTTATTTTTTATATGTTTTTATTTTGTATGAGGTGATTGAAAAAAAAATATTCTTAATAATTTTAAGTGCATCAGAATATAAGTTCCACTATAATATCTGTTCCAAAGGAAAAGATTTTAACAATATTTTTTTTCCACCGGAACAAATATAATATAATATTTGTTTATGACGGAATAAATTACATATTTGTTCCCAAAGGAAGTATCACAAACTGATAGAGGGAAAAAAGACTTTGCTTTATGATAACATTAAATATAGAGTGGACAATATCATTAAATCTGGAGATATTGCATGGAGATGCACAGTTAAAACTTGTAGAGAAGAATGAAGAAGGGCAATGGGCAGGGGAAACGGAAGTTATTGATGTTCATTCCTTGGATTTCGGGAGAGGAACATGCAATATCAGATAAGTAACGAAATTACAGCTGAAATGTGTTTTTCCGTGCAATTGAAAGATTATTTTCGTGCAATTGAAAGGCCGATTCGCGCAAATGAAATGCACTGCTCGAATTGATTGATTATGATTGATTGTGTATTTTGACGGCGACTTTCTACCTAAAGAAATTGCGCCCATAAATATTACGTGTAAAAAAATTTACAGTTTACTAATTCGTGTTATACACTTACATAGTTTGTCTGTAGTGTGGGTCTGTTGTGTTTAAAACAGTGCTCGAAACAGTGCCATTTTCTTTTTAAAAACGGATCTCAAAGGGTAATCATCAACACAAAATTTCATTGGATCAATCAAGGAAAAGGGCGTGCCTTCACTTAAAGCCCATTCCTTAGTTTTATCTATGTAAGTGGACGGTTGCGAGGTAGAAATTGTCGTTTTATATACTTTATTTCGTCGATTCCACTGTGTGTACCCAGTCCAAAATTTGCAAATGAATCGATAAATATTTAATTGCAAAGTATAGTTTTCACTGAAAATTTTCTTTATTTAGATCCAAAACTCTTTGGAACCATGTATATTCCGGAAAATCTCATTTTTCATTAAAAAATATGCGAGAAATATCCAAAATTTAAAAAAAAAAATCATTTGTCAATATCAAGATACGTCACATGAACATAACATAGTATAAATTTTCATGTTATAAGTAACTTTTATCAGGTCCTGACAACGAGTTACACATTGTAATCGGCATTTTTATCTTTTCTAAACGAGAGTTCATATTCTATTGTTTAAAAACCACCAGATTTCAGACTGTAAAACAATTTTGAAACTCGGATATCATAGCTACTATTTTCACTGACTGGAATTCAAGTTTATACAGGTTTGCTAGCTAAAATTCAAAACTGTTACACGTCTTTCAGAGTTTCAGGAAATTTACCAACATTGGAATCAATTATTTTTGAAGTTCAATGAATGAAAATATAAATTCTCAAGTATGGTTGCACAGTTGAATTCTAAAAAAAGTGGCACTTGACATTTTCAGGAAGTTTACCAAAATGTTTGTTGTAATCAAAACAAACTCTTTCATTTGCGGTTTCTTTGTAGAATTCGAAAATAATAAGTGGTCTTTAATACTTTCAGGATATTTACCGAAATTGGAATCAAATATTTTTGAAATCTAAAACAACGGCAGTAGAATACCGAAGGAACAAGGGAAGCGATGACTACAAAAATCGAAGTCCAAAGACATGGCAGAAACGGTAACAGATAAAAACAAAGACAAAACAAGGACGTGAGACAGCTACAATGCACGGAAATAAAAAGATAACATTAAGAACTAAGGCACTCATAGTGTGAACTCCCATGAAAACCGGGAGTGACATCAGGTGCTCCGGAAGGGTAAGCATGTCCTGCTCCGCTAGCGGCACCCGTCACACTATCAGTGAGTCAATCCGGGGTTGAGTCAAATCCGGTTATGTCAAATCCGTGAAGACGTGAAATTTAGCTGAAAATGTCCGTTTTCATTTGGGACACAGACACGTCATATCTGTCAATGATGTCATGGTGACGGCCATAGAATTTCTGAAGGGATGAAAGTAACAAAGGCTGAACAAATCCCTGACTAAGCAGCTTTTGGGACAGTGTTTTTGCTCTAACTAAAAAGTCACTGTATAAACTGCATGCCCGACAGTAACGAATCAACTGTGAAATGTACACTCCATAGGCTGGAGAGGCAGGTATATTGCTGCTCAGAAAGGAAAAGTTCACAATTGGGAAGTTAAAATCATCACGTTTGTCATACAGCTTAGATTTCAAACGTCCCTTTTCGTCAATGTAAATTAAAAGATCTAAATACGAAGCTGAAGTAGGTGTATCGGTAGTCTCTTTAATTTCAAGCTCATTGGGATAGATCTGGTGTAAATATTCCTTGAATTTTGGATTATTAAGAGAAAGTACATCGTCTATGTAGCGGAAGCTGAAATTGAAGGACTGGGCTAAATGTTTTTGTTTTTTCTGTGTAAGCCCTTGTAAAAACTTCGCCTCATATGAAAAAAGGAAGAGATCAGCTAAAAGTGGCGCGCAGTTAGTTCCCATGGGAATCCCGATTGTCTGTTGAAAAACACGGCCTCCAAATTCGACAAAAATATTATCTATTAAAAATTCCAACATCTTGATTACGTCATTCTCAGTGTACTTCTTGTTTGACTCAGTGTGGTTCTTTACAAAATATGTTTTGTCTTTCCCTACTACTAAATAAGTGTATCTGCGTTCTCCGTTTTTAGTGCAGAAACATTGATGTATCAAATCCGAAATTACTGTTTTCAATTTATTGTGTGGCAGGGTAGTATAAAGAGTAGAAAAATCAAAAGTTTGTATGCTGTGGCAATGGGTAAGACTGCTAGAGGATAGCTGTTCGAGAAGATCTTTCGAATTTTTTAGAATCCACATCTGATTGACGCCGCTCGTGGAGTAGACTTTATCACAGTAACTTTTTAGGCCATCTTTGACTGCGGTCAATAAAGTGGTAAGGAGCTTAGAAAGTGGCTTAGTGGTGCATCTGGAAGACCCCGCGATAAATCTCTGTTTGTATGGGTTTTTATGAAGTTTAGGGAAATAGTGAAATAATTTTTCTAATTGAAACAATGTTTAAAAGTATGGTTGCGGGGTAGAATTCCAAAAATATCTGGTGTTTGAGAATTTCAGGAATTTCACCAAAATTTGAATCATATATTTTTGAAAAAAAATTGTAAAAATGTTATTTATAATTGAAATAAATTCTAAAAGTATGGTTGCTAGGTAGAATTTGAAACAAAAAAGTACTGGTCATTCCGAGAGTTTAAGGAAATTTACCAAATAAATAAATAACATTGTGGCATTGATTATGTTGAGAGTCATGTTGGAAACAATAGAATTGCTAAAATATAAGATTGTCTGCTAATTCAAAAAATTATCAGGCTTCGGACGTTTCGGTAAATTTACCAAAGTTGGAACCGGGATCATTTTACATGTGAAATGCATTTGCATGTATATCGATTTTGTATGGACATATATCAGAAGGGAAAAAAAATCAAGAATAAGTATTCACACTGTGTCGATTCCACTCCGACTCCGAATTGTTTGGAATTTCCTTCCGGAATTGGACCGATTGTAACATCACTAAATTATACATTTCCTGTAATAAATGTGATAAATATGATGTTGTTTTAGGTAAACAATAGTTAATGGTTATAAATGAAGCGTAACTCTTCATTGAAAAGTGTTGCATTCACATTTTCAGACACGAGGAATATTGGCGGTGTACGTATTTGGAGTAAACAACCTTTATTTGGTGTGCGGCTTGGACATCTCAAAGTGTTTTTAATTCGGAACGGTTTTCTACGGAATACGGAAGCCTTTTAGGGCCGTACAATTTACTTTTTCTAATTTGATTTAACAGATTATTTATTTGATATAACAGATTACTAATTTGATATAACAGATTAATAATTTGATATAACAGATCATTAATTTGATTAAACAGATTATTAATTTGATATAACAGATTATTAATTTGATTAAACAAATTATTAATTTGATATAACAGATTACTTATTTGATATAACAGATTACTTATTTGATATAACAGATTATTAATTTGATATAACTGATTACTAATTTGATATAACAGATTATTATATCAGCTGATGGAGGCCATCTTGGACGGACCTCGGGTCCAACGAATGTAATTCTGAAAGTAGACCATCTAATTACCATTCAATCAAAGTTTGATCTTCATTGGCCAAATAGTTTCGGATGAGAAGATTTTACATTGTTTTTCTCTTAAGGTCCTATATGAAAACTATGTCCGCTGATAGCGGCCATATTGGATGGACCTCGGGTCCAACGGATACAATTCTGAAAGGTGGACATCTAAGGAACATTCAATCAAAGTTTGGCTCCAATGGCCTCAGTAGTTTCAGACGAGATTTTTCATTGTGTTTCCCATAGAGTCCTATATAAAATTCAATCTGAAAGATATTCCAAGAAGGTTTAGTCTAAATTAGCCATGGAGTTTTAGGGGAGAGGATTTTTAACGATTTTTTTGGCAGAATTTTCCATTTCAAGCCATGGCGGCCATCTTGGTTGGTCGGCGGATTCATCGGATATAATTCTGGAAAGGGGCCCACATAAGAACATTCCTGCCAAGTTTGGTACTTATTTTGCCTATTGATTTCGTAGGAGAGGATTGAAATGTGAAAAGTTAATGGACGATGGATACTTCATGGTGGCAAAAGCTCATACGACCCTTTGGGTCAGGTACAAAAAATAGGAGATACTTATGTAACATAAGGCCACCATTTTATTTTTACTTGGATTACGGAATCCTTTTTGAGATTTTTTTTTAATCCAACTTAATATAAAAGGGTGGCCTTATGTTACATGAGTATCTTCTATTTTTACTTAAGGTTTCTTATAGAAAGTCACTTTCTACTCAACTTGAATGCATTGATACTGATTGTTTGTTAATGGCTGATTAGGAGTCCTCTCATTTTCTTAACCTGTAAAAAATCTGGCTATATTATAATTAAGACCATTTGATATTAAACTATTATTATTATATTTTCCAATAGAGAGGGAGGTATACTGTTTTACCATTGCCCGTTATTCCATCTGTCCGTTTCGTCCGTCACACAGTTTCGTAGCATTTTTCCCAGCCTCTATAAATTGTAGCTCGCTGATATTTAGCATGAAGCTTTGTATCGGTATGTTGTACTGTGAAATGCATTTTGAGATCCAACCGACATCGACTTCCTGTTTGTCGAGGAAAAAACTGGGTAAACAATGCCGAAAAATGGTACTTTCACTATTTTTGATGTAGAGCATTTATTTTTCATCCGATTTTGATGCGTTTTTTTTCTTTAGATTCCTTATAAAAGTAACCTTTTGGTATTAAAGCAACTGTTTTGACGTAGCTCTTACTTTTCCCAAAATATAAGTGGTCGAAAAGGGCCAAGACCCACAATCGTAACTTTTTTATTTTAAGTGCTATTTTGACAGACCTTTTTTTAAATATATTTGTTTTGGTGAGTACAAAAAAGGATGTGGCAATAGATTTTAGCTTTTTTTAACTTTTTTTATTTTTGACTTAGGGTGTTTGTTTTATCCAATTTTATGCGTTTTTAATAGTTTTGTGAGAAATCCTGTGTCCAAAACCTTACTGTGTCCACACTTACTTTGTGCTAACCCTTGCCCTAATGTATCCCTGTCTCATTGATCGGGGTATAAAAGTCTGCCATGCGGCGACAGCTCTTGTTTCACAATATACTCACAAGGCAATGATATAGCTTATGGTGGCCATCTTGGTTGGACCTCGGGTCCAACGGATAGAAAGTTTATAAATTGGCCAAGCAGTTTCAGAGAAGATTTTTTTTTTAAAATTTGGCAGCCATGGTCGGTTGGGTCGTCGGATACAATTCTGAAAGGGAACCATCCAAAGTGGACAGACTAATTTATTTGACTGTTTTACTCTCGATACCTACACCCCAAAAATTGTTTTTACTAACACTGAAATTATACAATGTGAGGCATTTTAACGATGCTTACAATTGAAAAAAAATGAGGTTTTATAAAAATATATCTTTACTTTAACTTCTAAGGTCAGTTTTGGCCATAACAAAATTGTAGATTCTCATCCCCTCACGCCACGATTTTTACAGCCCCTCAAAATTTTTATTTTAATTTTTTGCTTAAATTGGTCATAAATAGGTAAATTTCTTCAAATTGATAGCATATTTTTACTTAAATTGATAAAATTTATCCGCCCGCCCTAAATTGTGAAGATAATTGGATAAGAATCTAGGAATTATTTTATTATTGCCTTATGAGGATATTGTGATATTGCTATCTCAAACAAGAGCTTAAATCTATTGCCATATCCTTTTTTGTACTAATCAAGGCGAAAACTGAGAAAAAATATAAGAAAATGTTTGACGGACGAACGGACGGACGGAATGACGGACAAGGGTAAAACAGTTTACCCCCTCTCCATTGGAGCGTGGGTATAATAATTATAGTTTAATATCAAACGGTCTTAATAATAATACTACCACTACCAGAAAATGAGAGGGCTCCTCATCAGCCATTAACAATGCAGTCAAGTTGAGTAGTCATTGAATTTCCATAGGAAACCTCAACTAAAAATAGAAGATACTCGTGTAACATAACACCATCCTTTTATATTTACTTGGAAAAAAAATCTCAAAGGATTCTGCAATCCAAGTTCAAATAAAATGGTGGCCTTAGTTACATAAGTATCTCCTATTTTTAGTACCTGACCCGAAGGGTCGTGTGAGCTTTTGCCACCAAGAAGCATCCGTTGTCCGTTAACTTTTCACATTTCAAACTTCTCCTACGAAATCAATGGGCCAATCAAGACCAAACTTGGCAGGGATGGTCTTATGTGGCCTCCTTTCAGAATTGTATCCGATGAATCCACCGACCAACCAAGATGGCCGCCATGGGTTGAAATAGAAAGCTCTGCCAAAAAATCATTAAAAATCTCCCCTGAAACTCAATGGCTAATTTAGACTAAACTTTCTTGAAATGATCCTTAGGTAGTCATCTTTCAGAATTGTATCCGTCGGACCTGAGGTCCATCCAAGATTGCCGCAATCAGCGGACAAAGTGTTAATATAGGACCCTATGGGAAAATAATGAAAATTTTCTCGTCTGAAACTACTTGGCCAATTGGAGCGAAACTTTGATGGAATGGTCCTTAGATGTCCACTTTCAGAATTCTATTGAAGTCCATCAAACATGGTCGCCATCAGCGGACATAGTTTAAATATAGGACCCTCAGAGAAAAACAATTTAAAATCGTCTGATCCGAAACTATTTGGCAAAATGGGATCAAACTTTAATTGAATGGTAATTGGATGGTGTGCTTTAAGAATTTTATCAGTTGGACCTGAGGTCCGTCCAAAATGGCCTCCATCAGTGTATATAATAATCTGTTAT